>JAZBGZ010000508.1:4510-22207 GCA_037414795.1 Stenodera caucasica | reverse complement strand
TGAAAAATTAGCAGTTACTGGATTATAATCTAAATCGAATGCTTCAATTTTAAAGCTGTGAATTTGACGAAATAATAGCGGGATTAACACGAGAAAATACGCCACCAACCTGAAATTTTCCGGGATTATTTCCCAAAATAAAAAATAATAATAATTGTGACTCACATTTTTATTGGAGCGAAAAAACGTCGCCGTGGATGATTGTTTCGAATTGAATCGAATTATGAGGGAATCATTTATAAATATTCAATGTTGATAAAAGTTCATCATATGTCATTTGGACGAATCTAAAATTATGATTATGAATGGTATAGAATTTGATAAATAAAAACGATAAGCCGCTACGGGATTGGAGAACTAAACGAGACAATTTGAATTTAAAATAGAAACGTCATGTTTCACAATATAACGGATTGAACAAGATATTCCGGGAAAATGTCTATTGTTTTTGAAAAATGGCCCAATCCGCAAAATCAAGTGGGATTCGCTCGAATGCGCGCGAAAATATTCGAAAAAACATTGACACTGTCGATAATTGTGCTGATTGGCTGGAAATTGGCGCGAGATTTGAATCAGTCAAACGTACAATTCTAAGAAAATTTCTATATTCGAACTGGATCGCATATAAGGCGATGTTTTCAACAATTCCAATGCAAATTTGTTCAGTTTTCGTCGTTCTCTATTTTTATATTTTATTTTTAAACTATTGCCAAACTCTTTAGAAATAATCCGGTATGTAGGCGTCATTGTGAATAAAATATGTGGAGAGTTTTTCGATTTCATTAATATTATTGTTGTTGAATTAAACCATATGGCCATTATTCGAGGATTCACGTTCTATTATTCATAGCTGGTTTAATTAGAAATCATGACTAGATTAATCAATAACTATTAAATTTTATTTATATTATCTAATGTTAGATATCTTAAGCACGTATCTTAATCCTTGAATACACAATGAATTGTAGACATACACAATGAACCATAAATTTTCAGATTAAATGGCTATTTAAATGGTAAAATTTCCGTTATATTCTATTACAGGACAATCTATAAGATTGTTGATTTTATGATTTCAATACAATATAGTATTGTTGATTATTCTTTTTTTTTAATATTAAAAATTAACAATTCGCAATTGATAAATTTCGGCGATAGCAGCTCCGTCTCCATCCATCCCAGCCACGGAAGCCCAACTCTCCATGGACACGTTTAGCACATCTCGAATCGTCACTAACATCTTCATTCAGCAAATCTGTAAATTATACCGGAAAATTTTCGATAAACGTACGATTATTTCCGGAAAAATCACCTTCACATTTGATGTTGCATTTCCCGCCGGGACGCTCGAATGTGCACCATTCCTTACTGTTAATCTACAACATTTTTCGAATTCTTTCACAATTTCTTTTTGTGGTTGATTTATCGATATATTCACCTGAAATAATCCCAGACTTTTTCCACCGTTGGCGCGATTCGTCAATTTCGCTGTATCTTTAGCGCTCTCGCTTTCGATCAAACAAACCCCTTCGAAATAAACAGAAACAATTAAACTGGAATAATCAAATGTTGTTGTTGTTCGATAAGGGATGAAATCGAATGGGTTGTTTTTGATGATCAAGTCACGTTCCGAATCTCCGAAGATTTTCACGATTATTTTTCTCGTTCACAAACAATTTAATTATCAATAAAAAAAAGCGAATTATTTTGGAAATTCGATAATATTTGTTTGTTCGAATGTTTTTGATAATTGAAATGTTACGTGAGGATTCGCAATCAACTTCACTGAAGTACAAAAGTACAAATTCCCTATCAATTACAAATTCATCAAATTCATTGGCTTAACTCAAACGTAGCTTAGATGCAGCGAATTTGAGGTTGGAATTCAGGAGATAGAGATGGAGACTTATTGCTCAGATGCGAGATGGGCGTCTTGATAATTCATATTGAAATTGGAATACCGGTTTCGATCTTTCTCGAATTCAAAAGAGCGGCATCGAGACCGGTATTGAATTTCAATTTATAGCGATATTCAATCAATAAATATGGACATTGAATGATTTTTATTTATAACGTCTTCAAATTATGCAATTGCGGTGAGCAAAAACGATAAAAAAATTATTAATTTCTCATCAAGGTTGATTTTTATTATTATTATCTAATTATTATAATTAATAAACGAGATAATTAGATTTTGATCGAAGATCGAAGATTTTCTCCTATCAAAACAAACAGTTCGAATTAATCCGGATTATCCGGATAAAAAGATTAATATAGAATCAAAATCTACGTAGAAACACAGCACTTCTTTTACGTAATCTCTAAATTGAACGGTCAAGGTTGAGATAGCTGCTTAAATATTTTAATTTCCGCGAAAATTCCTCGTTAACAATGGAATTTCGTTCAATCTACAATAATGGGAAGAAAACTCACAATTTCCGATGAAACTTCGCGGGAATCCCTGTTTGAGAAGTTCTTGAGTTAAGCCACATCTCGTATAAACTTTAGCTGAGCCACTTTGAATTTGAATCAAAACTAAAGCCAACAATAGAACTGCAATAATCTTCATCGTGCGATTCTAGATCGAAATTTTCGACTAATTAAAAAATAAATTCGGCGAGTTTCTTATCAACTAATTATGGAATGACTGCAGTTAAATCGAGTATGTGATGTTTACAATGTGAAAATGATAACTGTTTGTGGGATAGACGGAGTTGTTTGGCGGCGTGTAGGTGAGGATAAGTCCTTGATTTTGATATTTGACCCTAGAAGACTCGATTATTATACAATGGCAGGAAATTGGAATTTTAAGTTCGAATAGTCGCTAAAAAAAAAAAAAAAAATAATCACTGTTAGAAAATACTATTAGTATAAATTTATTTCGAGGTGGGTGCTGATTATTTATGAATGATGAATATTGGAAAATCGTGACTTTGCACAGTTATTAATGATGGTCTAAATGACTTATTCGATGTAAAATATGGGTTTGTTTTATTTTCTCAAGATGATCAACGGTTGAACGGTGAAGAGTCGTTAACAATTTTTTTCTATTTTTTATGTCTTGTTGAAGATTTCTCATTTATATTGTCGTCAGTTTTTTTTATTTATCCGTATTGCGAAATATTCATTTCCAGAAGCTATTTTCTTTATAGCACAAACATCGATTTTTTATCCCAATCTATGAAAGTAAAAATAGACCGAATTCAATCTAAGAGCTGTCGCACACGACGACGAATAATCAATAAAACACACGGCTATCTCGATGTCGATCTCTATTATTGTGAGCGACTCTGAGTAAACATAACCTCTTTTCAATATAAATAATTTTCGGTTAAATTAGAGATGCGGAAGACTTTTTCGCTAGCCATCATTTTTCTTCGCTTATCATCTCAAATAAAATCAATTATAGTATTAAAATGATGGCTGGCGAAAAAGTATTGTGTTCCTCAGTAATGACATGAAACAAAAATGATGGCTGGCGAAAAAGTATCGTGTTCCTCAGCAACGGCAGTAAATAGTAGAATTCTGTCAAGGTCATTCGGATTTCAAAAATTTATGATGATTTTCGTTTTCTTGAATGTCGGTGGGAGTTTTCAGTGAAATTGAGCTCCTCGGGGAAATTTGAGTGTGCAATTGTTGTATTTTTAACCAACTATTTATTTTTGCTTGATGCACATTTTTTGGGTTTTATCGAGTAAAAAGTCTCTCACAATACAAATTTTCTCGATTTTTCAGGAAAATTATCGCCAAAGAGTCCTGCTCACTTTATAAAGCTGATATTGATGAAAATGAATGAGAGATTGGAAAATATGATAATCTATTGTCTCGTTGATTATTTTACATTAAAGCCCGATTAATCAATGGATGATAATAAAATCTATAGATGCAAAAACTGAACTATAATAGAAGATAAATAGCTGATATTTGCCCTTCCTTCCACTCTGTCACTTCATTCTAACAAAACATACATCAAAAACACAATGATAGATAACCGAAAAACGAATTTCAGACATATATAATATATTGTACAACATTTTTATTGAGAGTTGTTCTAAAGTTCATCAACTCGCGTTCGCATAAAATACAATTATTCCAATAATTAGCATAATATGCCGATTAAAATATCGACGATCCATAATTTGAATAGTCGTTGAATTTTTGGGACTCATTGTGGCTCGAGCTTTGAATTCTTCTCTCATGTTGAACAAATAATTTTCATATGTTATCTCTTAAATGGAAATCGTATTCTTGTTGAAACATCTCCTATAACAGTAGCACGTGAATGTTATTAATTTAATGAAACACAAAATTGAAACGATTCCTTCTCCTTATCTGATCAAATGAAGAAATACAAGTAGCATTATCTATTTAAGAAATAAAGCACAATTGAAATAAATTTATATAATTTTTTGCCATTTTATTTCTGTTCGATTATAAACAACAAAGATGTAGAGAGAAGAAACAAGTATCTATCTATATATTTATGTCAAAGTGGCCTCTTATTACAAGTCTTAAAAGAGAGCCAACCAGTCCTTATGCGTTCTTCTATGTGGTCGTTCAGTCCCCTGCATAAATGAATTTCTATTTTAAACGAACAATGAATATTTATCGTTTTATTATTATTATTATTATTATTATTATTATATACATGTGTGCCACAATCTATTCCCTATTCTATTTCAACAAAAGCGAATCATGCAAATTATCACCTTATATTCACAACATTATTATCGTCAATAAAGCGCCACCTATGATGGAAATATCGATTCGTTGTTAATAAGCGGACATCCGGTTATATCATATTTAATTCCGGATTTATGTCAATTTCGTTGTCGGTATAATCGCATAAAATCCATATTTTGAATTTGTGTCAATTTATTCGACTATTATAAAAATCCACTTTATTGTTGAATACTTCAGAACTTTGTAGCGACATCATGTATGGACAACTTTAAAGTACGTTCAACGAAAATGATTGCCTCTACTTTAGAGACTAGTCATTAGTTATGCTATAAGTCGTTTTTAGTAAAACAAGCAAAAATTCTAGTCACCGACGATGTTCTAGACTAGCATTTTATAGCACAACATAACTTATTTTTAGTGTTCCACTCATTTTTTTCTAGTTTTAAGGGTTGTGCCGGATGGAAAGTACTTCCGTCGCCTGTATTTTTAGATTTATCGCGCAACCGAAATACGATAATTGGAGTTCGAAGTTGAAATAGAGGAACGTTGCTCAATTTGCGGACCTGGTTGATTGATTTTGTTCTTTGTAATATAGCGTTTATTATTATTAAAAAGCAATAAATTGTCCTATAAAATGATTCGTTTTATTGAAGTTATTTAGGTTAGCAGCCAATGAAATTAAGTGTTCTTATTATAGCTGTCCAACTGTACGTTTATATGGCGATGTATAATAAAGTTCGTTTATCGTTTTTATTTTTCAATCAATAAATAAACAACAGTCTTGTAACGTTCGCAACGTAGTTAATTCAACAATTGCTGGTATTGTCCAATTCAATTTCAATTGTTGTGATTTGACCAAATACGGCGAGTGAGAATGGGATCACTAAGTTCGTCTATAACGTACGGAAAAAAAATAATACTCATTTAATAAAAACGCTCAATATAAGGCGACGATTTATATTGTAGACAGCGAGCTTTATTTGGAGCGATTCCAAAATAAATGGAATTTATTGAATTTCTTCCAGGATGTGGTGGCTGTTGCTATCTCTTGTTTGGTGGTGTGGCAGTTCGGCCATTCCGACATCAGGACCTGATCCTTGGAAATGTCCGAAAATCTCCCAACAGCCCATTGTTGAATGCAGTTGCGATATGCCGCACACATTACGTTGTACTGGCGATAAAACAGCCATGTCAATTATCGGTAAAGCATAAAACAAATCAATACCTACAACAATTCAATTGTTTTTATTATTGATTTTAGGGAATAAATTACGATCATTGAGTGCAGCTTATGTTTCATTACTTGATTGTACAGTACAAAATGTCAGTACAATAACGGAACCTTTACTTGAAGATGTAGCTTTACATGGTCTAGTCATTTCATCTGGAGAGATTAAGGATATCTATCCGGATGCTTTTCGAAAATTCGCAGCTCCACTACAAGCTTTAGGTTTGCCGAACAATCAATTAACGGATGTACCGATCGAGGCCCTCCAATCGCTGCCCGAATTGGACCGATTGGATCTATCCAGCAATCAAATGAAGAATCTGGACGGGGGATCCTTCAAGGTGAGCCGATGCAAACGTCGCCGTACAAACGCCCCTTTAGCCAAGTCGCCCCGAAATATCTCCAACTAGAAAAATGTACAAACTGTTAGTAAAAGCTATAAACTTGAAGGTCGAGGAAAATTTTTCTGAAAATTCAGGCCATTTCCATGAATTTGCGTGAAATTTCTGAAAATATTCAATTTAATAATGAAGCTGAAAAAGTGTGGTTATAATCGAATTGTGTCGATCTCACCTTAGCGATATTATTTTCTCGATTGTTTTCATTGTTGTTTTGATTAATTTGTTTCAGGGTCTCCGCAACCTATCTTTCATCGATCTGAGCGATAATCAATTGTCGAAGATCGCACCGAACACACTCGATAATTTGCCACAATTGAAAATTCTGCGATTACGCGACAATCATCTATCATTATCGACAATATCGAAATTGAATCGATTGAGAACTGTAGAAGAGATCGATTTATCCGGTAATAATTTGATTGGACCATTAGGACCGAAAACTTTTCCCAAAATGGATAATTTACATGATTTACAATTATCGCATAATTCATTGAGTAGCATAAAAATGAACGCATTACAAGGCTTAACTAGATTAACATCATTATCATTACAACATAATCAAATTGATGTTATCGAGGATCATGCATTTCAAAATTTGATAAATCTAGTCGATTTAGATTTAGCCCATAATCGTATTGTAGCCGTATCCGGACAATCGTTGGCCCATTTGAATCAATTGAACGAGCTGGATTTACGGCATAATTTCCTACGTGCATTAACCGCCGATTTGATCCAGCCTTTGAAAAATTTACGAAACCTCAAACTGGACGACAACGATATATCGATCGTTGCTAGTGACGCTTTGAAGAATACCACAATATTGAAACATTTAACATTATCCGAGAATCCGTTGAATTGCGATTGTAGTTTAATCGAGTTCGCTATATGGCTGAATAATTCCAGTTTATCGATCGATGATAAATCGAGTGTTGTTTGTACAACTCCACCATCCCTAGAAAACGGCATATTAGTCGAAGTACCAATAGCGAATCTGCTATGTGGCGAAGATGAAGATACGGTCATGGCGCCATTATCATCAACACCATACAAATCGAAGATAAATCTGAACGCGTTCAATTACGACGGCACCATCATCAAATTGCAGTTCAACGTAGAAGATGAGGCCGCTCCGTACACGTGCGATGCGATTTTCGTCTACGAAGAAGAGGCCGAAGAGGAGGTCTTGGTCGAAACCAATCCGTTAAAATGCAACAGTTCCGAATTAGTTAATCCGAAAATTCTCGATATCACAATACCGAGTTCGATCCAATTACAACAACAACATCGCTATCGATATTGTATTGTTTTATTCGAATCGGGCCATACTGATGATGTTTCGTTGATATTGGGCTGTTCGGATGTTATACCGTTGATCCAAAACTCGAAGACCCTACAAAAAATCAAAACAACTACAATAACGAATAATCATCTAATCAACAATTACCCGAAAATTCTGGCAATACAAGCGAATCTAACTAATTACGGCAGCATCATGATCGATATCAAAATCTATCCGGTATTATCGAATCTCTGCGAAATTAACGTCGCTATATTGGAACAGAACGTGTTGTTGACACAACGTAAAATAAACTGCACAAATCCACGTTACGTTTTCGTCGGTTTGGATAATTACGGACCGTATCGTGTCTGTGCAAATATTCTACGTAAAAATCTAACAACAACGATAAAACCACGTTGTGTCACCGTATTCAAACGTGACAATAACGATAACGAACAACGTAATTTCACAACATTGGATATAATATTCGTTACGATTTTTTTATTATTATGTACAATTGTTATTGGTTTGATATTGGGTGTTAGAAAAGTTTTATTGAAACCAAAATTACAAACGCATCAATGTTTTATGCCGCCGGAAGGTGAACAACAACAACATAATCGTTACGTTAAATTGCAAGCAACAACAAAATTATAATTTATTATTATTATTATTATTGGTATTGTCAATTATTGTGCCATAATTTTTGTAAATAATCTAACGTTTCTTAATTGTTAAATTCTTGATATAGTTGGTGCTAATTGTATTAATAATTTCATTTATTTTTATTTTATTTTAATAATAAAAACCACTCTCACATCACATTATTATTATTATTATAATTATTGTTAAAATCTCAATTTTACTGAGATTTAGAGTCATGTATATAAATTGCAAAAATTTTGTAATATTTTTATTAGATATATAATTTTACTCTATAGGTTTATTATTATTATTATTAATTTTTATGTATTTTACAATTAACGTCCTGTAGATAATAATTGATGCTTATTTGTAATTTTGTTATCATTTTTATATAGTATTTATGCACTGCCTTGTACAATAAAACTTTAATAATCATCAATCGAGCTTATTTTAACAATTAGCGAATCATTCAAATCAGATTTCCGGGACGAGGATCCGGTAAATAAATATCGGGTAATAAGCCACAAATTGTTGTGAACATGAAAAACTATTTATTTTCATTCAACTAAAGGATCCGTGAGACTGCGTTTCTTAGCCTAAAAATATAGTTAATTAACGTGAATCAAATTCATTAATTCATCAATTATACATATTTTTAATAATTTGATGAAATTTTAAGCTTTGGCCAACAATTGTGCTAAATTTGTGTTAACATTAGAATATTTTCTAGAAACGATTATAATTATCACAGTGTTACCATTTTTATAAATATTAAGAAAAGAGAGTGCAATACAAAAAAAGGCACAATTATATTCCAATCATATCACCAAGTTTCTACAATATGTGGCCGCGATTGTCCTGACAAAATACCCATTATTGACTTAATCTCTATTGTTCATTGTTTTTTCTTAAAATTAATAATAATAATTTAATGAAAATTGTGTAAAATTGGTGTATCATTGCTTTTTTTTTGATTAGTTAAATTTAGTGATAGGATTATTTTAAGGCACTTTCATCCAAAAAATTATGAATCGCATTGCGCAATTCGAGATTATACGTAAATTCTGTATTTTCTAAAACTTCATTTGTTAGAGGACTCGTATATTTCCCCGATAGAAACCATTCAGTTATTGCTATTTTCTCATATGTATAACCATCACTGCAAGTTACCGGTTCACGCATTATTTCATGCGTTATTGGACATAGAAATTCGTGCGGAATTTCTTCTATTATTTCATTTGTTGATGTTGAAACATTTTCAATATGTTTCAACCATCGGATTTCTTTCTGTAAACGTTCAGTTTGTTCTTCATCTAAAATAATTTATCAAATATTAGTTTAATCGATTATAAATTCGATTAATTATTACTTAAATCTAAACCAGAACAAATTTGCAATTCAGTTAATGTTAGTAATTTTTGACCATCTAATGAGGCATTTTTAGCATTAGCTACTACATCATCTAATTGCATATTTTTCAACCATTCCACAACATCATTAACTGACCAATTAATCAAAACTTTCGATCTACATTTGATCTTATTCGCGACAATATTTTGAAATATCTAAAAAATTAATTAATTAACTAAAACATTTGAATTAATTAAAAAATTTACTAATTGTTGCGGTAATTGCCATAGCCATAAAGTTTTATCTAAACAACCGATAGCTAATAGAGAACAATCGAATGTGAAAGCACACGATGTAACAATTGAATCATGTTCTAAAACATGTAAACATTCCGAACTGTAAACAGACCATATTCTAGCTTGACGATCTGTCGCTATTGAACAAACAATTTCACCGATATTCGGTGAGAATTTCGATATTGTCACATTACCACCATGACCGCGTAATAATCGCCAAAGACGCACCTCAATCTCATCGTAATTACCCGACTAAAATCAAATAAAACTTCACTAAACAAATACAATAATGACAACAAAATAAAATACTTTCGGTATTGATATTTGCCACAATTTCACTAAGCTATCATTACCGCAAGTAGCCAGCAGATATGATTGGATATCACTTAAAGTATTCGGTATTGGCTCTAAATTTGGTGAAAAATCACCGAATTGTATTCCACCATCATGAACATCATCTTTCAAATAAATCTGACTAAAACCATCGACTTTCCATAATAAAAAATCACCATGTGCTGATGTTGTTGTGATTATTTTACTATCGGGTGTGAAACTAGCTGACGTTACTGCATCTAAATGACCATCCAAACAACTAATTTGAAGATTATTAAAAAATATATTCTAATAATAATCGATAAAATCACGTACGCTAATTGATGTAAAGTAGAACAATCCCAAACAATTGCTTTCTCATCATCACCAGCTGTTATTAATAGATTATCATCGAATGAAAATCGACAAATTTTCACCGATAAACTATTTAATGGCAAAGAACCCAATTTATCGCCGGTCTACAAATTTTTACAATTTGACTAAAATTCAAATAACCCTTCTATAAAACGATTGAATTTAATGCCACGGAAAAATACTAGATGGCGACACAAATTCAAGTTACTTTTCTATAAAATGATTGGTTTAAATGAGTAGATTCCATGGAAGATTAATAGATGGCGACACGGATCAATCATCTTATAGAAGGGTTGATGGTAATATTTACCAATGGATCCCAAATGAAAGTATGTCCATCTAATGAACATGACGCTAATTTCGTACCATCTTTAGAGAATTCCACATAATTAACAGCATAAGAATGTGCTTCTAATGGTGATGAATTGATTTCTTCTATATTATTATTTTCAACGATTTTAAACAAACGAATCAATTTATCCCTTAAAATTTACGAAAAAAAATTATGAATTATTAAGATATTTAGATAGAAAATTACCCTGAAGCGGTAGCAAAAATTCCTGATTGATTAAAACAACAGCCATTTATTGCCCCATCAGAAATATCATCAATTTTTTCTAATAATTTAACATCATCATTATTATCATGTTGTACAAGATCTAGTTCTTGTATATTACCATTTGTTGAACGATAATTCGAATAGAATAGTTCTGTATCAATTGTTATTTTATTATTTAAATTCCATATTAATAATAATTTATCATTTGAACCTGTGGAACCTTGAAATAAAAATCTCGACCAAAATTCTAATCCACTAAACAACTACTACAACTACATTGAAACAATAACAATAAACAATAGAAAACTAACCAGATGCTATAAATAATGAATCTTTTGTTATTGCAACACAATTAACATATCTTGTATGTCCTTCTAATGAAGCCACACAATTACCATCGTTATCCCATATTTTTACTGTTTTATCTAAACTTGATGATATCAAATATTGACCATTGGAATTATAACGGATACAAGTGACTGAAGAACAATGGCCATCGTAAGTATCACAATATTCAATTGTTACTTCATTTGATGATACACATTTCGATTTCAATGTCGATAATGATGTTATCGTCCATATTTTAATATCATTACTATTACCACTTGTTGCCAATGTATAATATTTGATTAATGGATTATTTTCTATTGGAAAAAAATTTAATGTAAAATTTCAAATTCACTTCAATAATTTCTCACCATCTATTTTGATAGTTTTCTTGACATCAACCGAAAATATACCTAAATCGTGTGCATTATCCAATTTTGCTAATGGTGAACATGTTTGTTCTGATTCATCATTTGTTATTGTTGTTGTATCAACTAAATCTTGTACAAACCAGACACGTACAAGTTCCAATGAACATGCACTTATCAAATATTGCGAATCAGATGTAAATTCTAATGATTGTAATGTACCTTCATGTTCATTTATGATACGTATTAAACTTTTATGAACTAAATCCCATAAACATATAGCACCATTATCACCAGCTGTTACAATAATTGAACTATCCGGTGCGAAACTATAATCAATAAGAACAATCAAAATTGTCATTAAATAGCAATTGTTTTGATGATTATTTATAATTACCGACAGACACGTATTGCATCACTATTAACTTGAACCATTGTGAATAATTTTTTTAACGAATAAAAATTATATAAAATCGCCGAACCATCAACTGATGCACTAGCAAACATTGAGCCTTGCGGTGATATTCGTACACATGTTATTTGATATTTATGATCGCGTATTGGTGAATTTGAACGTTCTTTATAGCCGGCGCCTGGAACCCAATCCCAAATTCTTACAGTTTTATCACTAGAAATATATTAATTTTCAACAATAATAATCGAATTTTTAGAAAATAACCATTATTACCTTGATCCGGTTATTAGGGTGTAATTTCTTGAAAAATCACATGATGTTATATCGTTTCTATGGCCAGTTAGAGTTTGTAAAATTTTGATATTCGATTGATTAATCGACATATTTTTTGTTAATAAATACTTATTGATTGAAATTGATATTAATAGAACTGAAAAGTTATAGGAAATTATCGGTAATATCAGTTATTGTTAAATAAATATTATAATAGTAATGATTGATACAAATCAATTATTATCGATTCGAAACTAGAAACTGTTGACGTGGTTCAGCAATATTTCTAATAATTACTATGGATTTTATCAATAATTAAACAATATTCTCTACTTCACCTATAAAACTGATAATAAAAGAATTAAAAGTTTTTTATTTTTACATGTAGTAAAAGCCAAAAATAGATACACGTCAGATGTTAAAGGGTAAATTTCAACCCCTTTTATTATCGGATTATTTTTAAACTTGCATATCTAGTTGAACATCGATTTATCATTCTTTTTTGTTCTTCCACAGGTTGCTTTTTGTTATCAATTATTATTATTATTTTTAATCTAAGAAGCCCCTATTTTATTTTTATTTAAAATCAAATTTTCCAACAATATCATCAATAAAAGGGCTAAAATAAATGAAATAAAAATAACAATCAATGATGTTTTTCCAATGAATTATAGTCAAAGAGGTTATGGTTTCCTAATTATTTAAATGTAATATTTTTTCACTTACTACGAAATTAATTGCAAGGGGTTGTGATGACGTTTTCCACTTTTCCACTATCTGCGATTTTCCCTCCACTACAACCACAATATGAATGATTTTTTTTGTTGTTATTGTTCATACTTGTTGTGGCGCTGACCTGACGTAACAACGATTCTCTTTTGTTATTTTTACAGTGTATATTCGACTTTCCATCCAATTCTACACTGAGGAAATATCGGGATAGAGGATTTTCTTTGAGGGAAAAACAAGCATTTAGATTCACGTAGCGACCATATATTTGGGTGTTTGATACATTTCATAAGCAAATTCTTCATTATGATTGGGATCATATTCCAAGCCAATATAATCAATTTCTAATGAAAATGGACCATTAATCTTATCACCAGCTGATATACCGAAACTTGTTACTTTGTTTAATGGTATTGGATATTGTTTATCTTGTATACGGCCTTTTGATGTTAAGAAAAATTTCGAAAATGGTATCTAAAATACAATAAATTCTCGATAAATCATATCGTAATTGAAATAGAGTTAAATTACTTTAGAAATTTGCCAATAAGGCCCACCTCTTGTATATAAAACAAACTGATAAACATCATTCCATAAAATATCATAATAGCCTTTAGTTGCGACATTCAACATATAAGATCTACCATCGCCTCTAACTTTCAATACTAACATATTATAAGGGGCCCATTCTAGATAACCATCACGTTTGAAAGATTTCTAAAACAATTATAATAATTAAACGGAAATTATATTGATAAAACAAATTACTCTAGTTCTAATTGTTTTAATGTTGCAATAACCGGAACGTTTGATACGTCCATCTTTTGGTACTCTAGTCGATAATTCACCACTGAATAAACCTTTACGATTATTCGTTATTGTTAAATTACATTGACTATAGCCTTCACCGTGATCACTATCACTTGTTATAATCCAATTTTTCAGGCAATCATCTTTCTTAAAATTCCAAACAACATCAATTTCATGCGGACGATAACTCAAAATTGGATCCGATTCGAAATGTTCTTTAACTTCTTTCGACCATAAATCGATTTCATTTTTCAATTCTTTGATACCAATACGTATTTGTTCTTTTATTGATGGTGGTTTTGTTTTGGTCTGATAGCCCCCTTTTTCATCTTTCTCCCAAAATGTATTCAATACAGACGTTGTAGTGAAACAATTTTTGTTAATATTTGAAATTAAACGTTTCGAATTCGATAATAATAACGATTTAATACAAATCAACGACATTATTTATATAATTGTAAAAGTAAGGTTAAGTTTATCAGCTATTCTGTCAAATGTCGAAATTTCAATGACAATAACATAACCCTAAAAAATTCGAAACGATGAAAAATGTATAAAATTTTTATGTTAGTGTTTCTGAATTTAATAAATCGAGCTTTACTCCAACAAGAATCGGTAGTTGATTGTAATACACTACGTTTAGGACAGTTCATTTGTCCAGATCCAAAATATGATCTAATCGATTCTAAAACACAACAAATCCGTGGTTGTACTAAGGAAAATAAAGCTAGAAGTGAGTAAATTATAATTTATTTTGATAGTAATTATTCGGAAAATTTCAGTACGTTGTCTGGCTGTCGACGGTTTATTATGCCTAGAAACCAATAATCGAACATTTACAAAAGAAGTACCGTGTAAATGGACGTGAGTGGCTTGTTTATATATTTTTACAAAATATATTGTTTTTTCTTTAAACGAATAGGAATGGTTATTCATTTGAGACTGCTCTATTGTTGTCGATTTTCTTGGGAATGTTCGGCGTCGATCGATTCTATTTAGGCTATCCAGCTTTAGGTTTACTAAAATTTTGTACATTAGGCTTCATGTTTTTAGGACAATTAATCGATATTATATTAATTGCAACACAAATTGTTGGACCATCAGATGGTTCAGCTTATATTATACCGTATTATGGACCCAGTGTTGATATTATACGTAGCAATAATTGGACCTATCGATTGAAACAAGATGATTGGTAATTTTATAAGGACATTTTGTTAATTTCATTAATAAATTTATTTCCACGACATAAATGTATTATTTGTAAATAAGCTGCATCCTGCATATAACAATATTTAAATGAGATTTATTTAAAATTAAAAAAATGGTAACAAAATTCGAAAACAAATGAAAAACATCATTATAAAAGGAAGATTTTCAACAAATATACGAGTAAATACTAATGGAATGATATTTTGAGTAGTTCTTATTCTAATATTGATATCAAAATTGCTTTGCGCTTTGTAATGGATTTAGTTTGTTTAAGATTAAGATAATAATAATCCTAGCTCTAAATCACAGCTATCTAATTATTCTTGATTTTAGACGATTCAGTAACTGGAACAGTCTTTGGTTGTTGTGGGGGGGGTTTTGTTGGGGCTGCAGTAGGTTTGGGAGTTGTTGTGGCAGGTTTAGGAGTTGTTGTGGTGGCGGGTTTAGGAGTTGTTGTGGTGGTGGTGGGTTTAGTTGTTGTTGTGGTGGGTTTAGTTGTTGTTGTGGTGGCGGGTTTAGGAGTTGTTGTGGTGGTGGTGGGTTTAGGGGTTGTTGTAGCGGGTTTGGAAGTTGTTGTGGTGGCGGGTTTAGGAGTTGTTGTAGTGGGTTTAGGAGTTGTGGTAGTGGGCTTAGGAGTTGTGGTTGTCGCCGGCTTGGGCTGTTGCTTGGCCAAATGTTCCCACCCAATTTTCTTCAACGGTATCCGTCCAATATAATCATTGAATGGTGAACCAAGCAATAACATATCTTTATAAATATGTGCTTCACTAATTCCAGAAATTTTCTTATTTTTACTTGATTGTAAACTATCTAAAATTTCGCCATTCTTCGATAAATGTAAGATTGTTACTTTTGTTTTTGGTACTATTATTTCTGTTGCTGAAAAATGTCCAATTTTATGTATAGCATGTTCAGAAAAATCATTCGGCCATACACGATAAACAATTTTAAACATCAATTCAATCATAGCCAATGTACGTGCCAATAATTTACGTATTGATGGAAATGGTCCTAATATTTCATTCAATAATGGATGATCGTCATCACGACCAGTAACTAATGGTACTAAAAATCCATCTTTACCATCTGATTTCAAATTATCGGGTAAACCTGGTAAACCATCAATAAATATATCTTGTGTACCTTGTTTTGGACCATTCAAATAATAACGATGGATACGTGCACGGCCTGTTTCAGCAACCAATACAAATTCTTCATTATCTGATAAAATAACACCATTAGCAAAATGAAGATCTTTGATCAAAACTGTATTTTTCTTTGTTTTGGCATTATAATGGATTAACCTAAAACAATAGGAGACATTATATGTATATAAATAGAAACAGATAAGTTATTCAAATTAATATAACTGTTTTGGTAATTTAGTAATGACCTTCAAATTAAATCATAATTAAACTTGCTATTCAAGCAAGTTTTAGATTATTTTTTAACCTTCGACTAAATATGAATATTAATAAATTTGTACCTTCCACTGCCATCGGCCAACATATCAAAAGTACCATCTTGTAAACTAAATTCCGTACTTGAATCAGTCCAATAAAAATCACCATTATTTGCAACTGTTATCGAATTCGGTAATTTCGGTTTAACGCCCTCAATATCTTGATTGATCGATATCAATTGTACCTTTTTACCGGTATTCACATCAACTTTATAAACACCATAATATGCATCACATGCATATAAAATACCGTTTTTATCAAAATTCATTCCTAATGGACGTCCACAAATTTCTTCTTGATGGACACCTTTACAAGGCTTGCCAAATTTAACAACAGGCGTTATATGATTACCAACTAATTTAACAATATCACCACCATGTAAGGTCGTATACAATTGATCATTGTAATCAACGAAAGCTTCCGGTCCGAGAAAGTCACCTTTATGCCATATTTCTACATCGTCTAATTTATTATTCAAGCTCAGAGTACCTTCAAATGGTCGACTTGGAGTTAGGCTGTTTGAAAACAATGTTTAATTTAAACAAATCGATATTGATTTTTACGAAATCAAATTACCTGAACGATTTTGAAAATTTTGCATCTGGTGGAATATTTGGAATGTGTATAATTAACATAATCACAAGTAATATTTCGGCTGTTCTATAAGCCAAAAAACGTAAAATTCCACATAGTCCCATTTCGCCTAATGCTCCAATGCGAATTCAGAAACCAATAAAATTACTGAAATATCAATTTGATTTTCAACAGAATTACACGATTTACAATATGCAATGTGATAAGTTTAACTGAAGATTTGATTTATTACCTTTTAAGAAATACCTCTAAATGAGCCAGCTACTTTGATCAAAGGTCAACGGTTGCAATAATTGGCGCCATCTTTGATAATAGAGATGGGCTATTGTTGGGACTTTATGGATAAATATGCAAATTTTCGAATATCAATAGGGCATT
>JAZBGZ010000507.1:16080-40585 GCA_037414795.1 Stenodera caucasica | reverse complement strand
AGCAAACAAGTAGAGGTTTTTGATAACAAACGGTCTCTGATAACAGAGACCGTTTATTGGCTTTTATTTCGGGAAAAGATTGACGCAATTTATATATTTATGGAAAATTACTTGGTAAATAGAAGTCTGCTACGGAGGAAAATATAATACGTACTTTATATGCATGATAAAAGTTCCCATTTATCTCCCCATATATTGTTAAATTTGGTGGAAAAATACTATCAACGTATATGGATTTTCTGGTTATCTAACAGGCGAATTGTTAAGTATTTAATGTTTTATATTTAATTCATAGTACATTATTTTGAAAACACTAAACATGCTTACAGGTACGTCACTGTTTCATTATTTATTTCGTCAATTCTCTAATAATTTCAACTATATTTTAGAATCTCAACGATTATTATCAAGAAACAAACAATTTATAAAATGATTGATGATAATCGTTAGGATACGAGAAATAAATAATCTAAGCCTAAATTTCAACTGGAATTGAAGCTTCCTCGTCAATATGATAACATCCATCATTGGGCTCAATAATGAGGTCCATTATCACATTTCCAATATCGCTCCAATTCTCTCAGATAGATTTCGAATAGGTAACAAATTTTAAAATTTACAATTATTCATACAAGCATAAATATCCAAATAGCTACGATAATACTTAACATTAATATATAATATTCGTCTAGTCATTCTAATTATTCACAAGCTCATCCATTTGACAAATATACAAATCTTTTAAAAAAATTTTATTCACAGCACCCATAAAAACATAATATAGGCAAAATTATTTGCCAAATATTAGATTAAAAAAATCACAAAAGACGCCGCATTATTTACTGAAACATTATCCAGTGCTAAATACAACATCTTTACCCTGTTATTATCGTGCTACGATTAATCAACAATTAATTAAACGATCCTTATCAAATTTTAGTTTAAAAATCTACAATTGTATTTTGTTCAAATCCAAACTAACGGCGAATTATGACGATTTGGCTTTTATTTCAATTATTAATTTATACTATATTTAGTCTTTAATTCAATTTATATTTACAGTCTTCTCTTAAAATATCATTATTTAGTTTATTTGAATATAAAAAATTGCTGTTTTTCAGCTTTATAAGTTGGATTTAAACTTGTACAGGATTTCTCCGGCTCTTCAAGCTGGATGTTCTAGTGACTGGCTGTTGCTATAATGAGTAATCTTTGAATTGGACACCAGACATGATGGCAATCGGTCCATTACCAACATTACAATTATTATTCAATTTTGGAAGGTGCTCTTCTGAACTGTTGAGTATTTTATTATTTGAATTCGGTGCTGTTTGTGTGCTGTTATCTTTCATTTGGGCTTTGGCCTTCGAATCATTCACCTCATCTACAAACAAAGACTCAATTAAGTTCGCTAACTACTTAATTCTATTTTCTATTTTTAGGAGGAAATTTATGTTCGTCAAAGACTCTTTGGTCCAGAACTTTTGTTATTTTGGAGCTTCGACGATTTAGATCATCGATCATATCAAGACTTTCCCGGAATTATTTGGAATTTAATAGGAAACAAGAGATCTTTTTGACATCGAAACTGTACCTTCTTCAACTGGTGGGGTATGCTTAGTGATTTGTTGTTTTTGATCACAAGTAGCTGCTGTTACCATAACAGCCGCCATCATACTACCAGATCCTGTAGTAGCTGAACTTTTATTAATGGCACTATAACGCATTGGCATCATACTTTGGCGGACATTACGTTCGGGCCTTATCAAAATAATGTACAACTAAACGAAAAAATAATGTATGATTAGAATTGTGATGAGAACAATTGGAATTTGTACCTTTGGTGAAAATAGACAAGCAACAGTAACACTAGCCGATAAACTGATAGTAACTGACATACTTGTAATTCTTAAAGCTACATGATTAGCTGTACCGAAATAAAGCGGCACAAAAGCTAACCAAATCACACAAGTTGTGTACATTGTAAAGCCTGCGGATACAGAAAATTTCGTTTATTCACAGGATAAATCCATTAAAGTACAATCAATTACCTATATGTTTGGACTCGTTGAAGGCTTCTGGAATTTTCCGTGTCAATACGGCATAGACCGTACATACAACAATCAAAAAAATCGGATAAGTGAACGCTATCATATAACTGGCGTCGATATATGACGAACAAACCAATAAATTATCATCACGTGTTGGATAATGATGGATGGCACGGGCTGGTGATAACAGCATCCAAATAGCGTTTATCAATACCTAAAACAAAAGAAAAAACGTTCCTTCATTACTCATAAGTGAATCAATTATAAAAAATCCCAAATAGTGATATTGAATTAGTTGTAGTAAATACCTGAACACCAACAAGTCCAGAACAGATGATCAATTGTGATCTAGGTGATATGAAGCTTGGCCGTTTGGCTGAATGTTTACTAGCGTTAAAAATGCGAGAAATTCGATTAGTTTTTGTTAATAAAGCAGCATAGACAACGGTGAAACAGAAACCAGCACTGAATCTGAAATATTAAAGCAATTGTTAGTTACAGAACTCCATTATTCGAATATTAACAGAAATAAGGACCGACTCTTCGATATTGAAGCAATCTTAAATAGATTAAATTCGAAGATATTCAGCAACGAATCGTGATCAATTAGAAGAATATAATAATTGATCAAATTTCAATTTCGAAGAGACTCAAAATTAATTAATGTTGGGTAATTTTGGATAGTGTTGGTTTGATTAAGTGTACATTGTCCAGCTTGAAGGTCCAACATTTCAACAATTAAGATTGGTAATTTGTCAGCTAGATAAGGGTTGGAGACGAAGATCCTCTTTCTTTCTAGTATCATCTCGATTAATTATATAATCCGATTCCCTTTGTCTGGTCCTTTTCTTCCTGTGAAATATATGAGCGTGGACGTGTAGATGTTTACATTTATAGTTGAATTATGGCATGGATGATTAATATGAATCACTTTGAATTCATGATGATATGAAACAAAATAGATTATGTAATATGGGGATTTTAATATAATTTTGTTTAGCATTGAATATGAAAGTAGAGAATATAGAAATAATATTTTTACGATCCCATCAGTTTTTGATGATTCCTTTCACTTTATAAATGAAACTTTCGCTTTAATCTAAAATTTAATGAATAACAATCTGGGAGAGAGAATCAGCTCAGCTATTAGTCTACGAAATTTTAATAAAATCCCATCAAAATGTAATGTCGGAATGATGGAAGATGGTGAATTATGAGTGAATGCATCTTTCGCACAATGTTCGGGTTTGTAACCCTTATCACGATACCCCTGCTGATTTACAAACTAATCTCGATGTGCTTGAACATACGATTCCTTGAGCTTCCCTCTAGAAAATCCCAGTGAAATATCGCTTGAATTTATTGAAATTTAGCGAGAATTAAATTGAAGATTCGTGAAAAATTGGAATTTTATTAAAAATTAACAAACTGGAAGCTTTGCAATGAAATATAAATAAGAATTTTTGATGAATGAAGACCGAATTTCGATGACAAACTCAAATCATTTTAGTCGGGGAATTTTGGAAGGCCCATAAACAAAATTTCTTTTGTAGTTTCTAATAGACCAAAGGGAACTCTGGAACTTTTGGGAAAATCATTCTAGTGAATCAGAAACTGTTGAGAAAGTGGGCATTTTCTTAAACTTGAAATATTGACAAAAAAGTTAAGTGAATGAAGTTGAGATTTAGCCAGTTGTGAGTGAAAAGAATCCCTGGAGGGTCTTTTGTTCGAACTCTGAACTAAGCCAAAATTGTTTCTAGATGGTGAGTTTACTGAAAGACCACAGTTTATGGCCTTATGTCGTCTACTAATTGAAGTACAAAGAAATCGACAATGTACGTACATAAATAATTGAATGACCTTTTCTCTACTCTGGGCCAACCGCAAGTTTAAATTTCATCCTGTCTGTGGCCGGAGCAAAATTAATAATAAATCTAGGGGAAGTCGGGCCAAATTTTCCACATAATATCAAGACCGGTTCAACGGCTAAATATTTTGACTCCCTAATCGAATCAAAAGTAGCGAATATTTTCATTATTGAATAAAATTCTAAATTGAAGATTAAAATTTAATAATCGAATCCGAAAGAATCGAGAATCAATTTAAACACTTATAAAAAGTTACAAATTGAAAACTCGACAACTCAAAGTTCCGTCAATGAGTTTCATAATGAAATAATGATGTCACAAGAGATTTTCCAATTTTATAACAAGTGAAAATTTAAATAATTCCGCAATCGAATGATTCAATATTGATTAAATGGAATAATATATGAATTTTGCTGTAAAATTATCTAGTCAATTGTTGTGAATTAACTTCCTAATTTCACCGGAATTATTCGAGGAAGATAGTTTGGAAACCACAACTAGTTCAAGTGAATTACAGCTATTCGGTTTCCGGCTTCCGGCTCCGTTCAACAAAATACACAAACAACCCGGTCTCTCAACCTCAGCCAGAAATTTTCTATTTGTCGATGAATATTTACAACAAGGTGTTATTGTTTATTTTATGTATATTTGTTATCGGGTTTCCATTGAAATTCCGCCTATCTTGTGTTCATAAAAAATCTCCTTCCTTGGGGATATTTTCAAAAAACGGCTTGCTAATAACGAAATTGATATTGAAAAAAGTTGTTCGAGAGGTTCCGAACTGTATATATTCGATTATATTTTCATGCTTTAGAGCAGAATTGTGAAGAGTTGTTTTTACTCGATATTCGTAATTTTTTTGTCGAATTCTGATCATTTTGAGCTTGTTTTAAAAAATAATTTTCACATGCTCTCACTAGTTTTTGTGAATTTTGTAGGAGTTTCATCAAAATCTACGAGCTTCAATTTTAGCTGGGACATTTGGAGCCTATTTTTCAGTTTTCAGATTTCAGTTTTTCAGATTATTTCTATGTTCTCAATGCTTCCAGCGAGATATTCATTCCAGTAGAATTTTCAAAATTCTCGTACAATATAAAATTCCTCACATTATCAAGTATTGAAGCAAATTATTGAATTTGATGCCGTTTTTCGAAAAAAAATTCAGGTGAGCTTTCAGTCAAAACTATCTCACAGTCGAAATATATATTTTTAAATCAAATATTCATAATTTCACTAAACTCGTCTTCTTCATTCACAGAAATTCGAAAATATCAGATTTTCACTCAATTAAAATAAATTGAAGCTTTTTGATCTAGTTGAGTAAAATTGAGCTAATTTTTGAGTCCAGCACAAAAAACGTAAGAAAATTTACAATTTCGAATAACTTTAAAGGATCCCTAGATTAATTATACAGAGCCCTGTAGGGTCTTTTTTTAGATAATTAGCCCAAATATATCGGATGATTCGAACAAGATTCTCAGATTAATTTCACGCTAAACTCGATGATAATGAGAGTTATTTGAGCCAGGTGTCTTACAGCGGACATCCTGTATGTAGAAGGCCTCGAGCATCCCTACTGTGTTATATTTTAGTATGCGAACTTGCCTAGAAGTAAATTGATCCTCTTACGTCCATTAATAAATATCGCGATAACAATGATATAATGTTACCGGATCACTTTGGGAAATTGTAAAATAGTATTAAAGATGGGATGTAATTCTATAACATTGAGATTCGCCTGGTTGAAGTAGGATGATGATCCATATAATTCAACAAGCTGTCGAGTAGTTGGAACGGGTCAATTTGTTAAAAGCGGCAACTGAATAAATATCCATTTAAAATGATTGAGAGATCGACTTACCGTTGTATACCGCACACAATATCGTTGGGACGCAACACTAAAGCATAGGTGACGCTGTAACACATCAAAATACCAGCCAATAGAACGTAACTCAATTCGCGTCCCGACGCCCTAACAACCGGCGTATCATTATGCCGAATGAAAACACCACAAACGAACATTGTGATCAGGATGCCGGTGGAGCTGAAGGCCATCGCCCCAATAGCCCAGCCGCTATCGGGCCGCAGATATTCTTCGGGGATGTTGGTGCAGCGGACGTGATGGGGATCGGGCACCGTACCTTGCGGACACGGTATACATTGAGTCGGATCGGTCGGATGTCGGATCTGAGCCGATGACAAAAACAAAAAAGAAAAAAAAATCGAGGCTTTTCTCGAAATCGGACGCATACGGACCTGGTATTGGGTGCAATTGAAACAATGCCAACAGCAACTTTCGCCTTCTACGTACTTCTTGGCCTGGCCCAAATCGCAGGGGAAACTGCAAACGGACTCGGGCGGCTTCGGATGGCCCATTTTGAACTGCATCTCTAGAATCCGAAATCGACAAACATTGAATCTCATCAATCACAACAATAAATAATTCCGCGAAACAAAATGAATTATCGAAGTAAATTAGCTTTCCGCTCATGTTCTTATTTAACTGACAAAGCGAGTTGGTTATGTGGCTAACAACATAGCTTGCCTGTAATGTATACTAATAAATACAAAGAAGATTTAATAATATGGAAATTGTTGCTAGTATTTCAGAATCAACGTTGGAAACTTCCTGGATCAATTGGGAAAGTAGCCGAATAGTGAATTCGGGATCAAAATTCCCATTTCGCCCATTTATTTCAGCTAGCAAAAAACCAACGACGAGCATTAATAGCGGCCGGCGCAATTCTGGCGGATGCGCCGCGACAAACTTTTCGTTAACTTCCCACAACTTGTGTATATTTAACAATAACGGATGGTTATCTTCCACTAAAATTGTCACATCATTTAAACCGAATTGTCTGCGGCTATGTAATTATACTGACAACTTAAACATTGTCTGCTCCCTTAATTTCCAGTTAGTTCAACATTTCGGGCTATCGCTGTGAATTGTTGGAATTGCTCGAAATTGGATCGGATGATCGTACATATCGCATATGTATGGAGAGAATCATACTTCAAAAATAACAGTTGCAGTGGAAATTTTGTCGAATTGTTCCCAATTATTGGAAAATAATACAGAAAATTGACAATTCCACTAAACCAAATCTGATTAAGTCTACATATTTTAATGGGACAGAACGATAGATTTACGATTTCAATCAACTGTATTCAACCTGATTGGATCGATGGAAATTGCGGTGGAAACACCGAGACCAACAATCGAATCTATCGAACAGCTGAAAATTTTTGCTCCAAATTTGAGAATTTCATTGAAATCGAAATAACTTCTCTTAGACAACGACAATCGTGAACTCTAAAACTACATTTTGAAGCTTCGAAATTATTAATGAAACAAAATAAATGGGAACCATATCGATATATTGTTGTAGATACTTTTGGCGGATGCGCCGGGGAAATTTCTATTGTCAGATGAAATTGCACCGCTAGCTTTTGAATTTATGAAATTATCATAGAATACATTCGGTAAATCACAATCATAATTCTTATTCACGAATTTATGGTCTTGAAGCAATTTCAAAACTGTCCTATTTATATTTCAAAACCATCTCTATGTAAAAACGATGTTTTCAAATAAAACTATTCAAACAAACGATTTATAGTGTGATTATAGATATTTTCAATTCATTCCATTTCCCGTTGTGTAGAAAACAGCTTTATTAGTACAGAGTCTAGTGGGATTTTGATAAAATTGTATAGTTGAATATAAGCCGTATTTCCCTTGGATATCACTAAAATTTGACTGAAATTCATAACAAGATAAATTAGAGTGGTTCGTATTAAATTGGGAAACTTGACTAATAATCTTACAAAATAATTGGGTGCTTTATCAAAAGATATCATATTCTCGAACTCAAGTTCTTCACTGTTTCTTCCCGAAATAATAATTATCTTATAGTTTGTGTATAATTTTTCGAATTGACTGATCTAGTTACAGTTTTCGGAATTTATTTACCTGACATGTTCAGTTTGAGTTCGCCTTCGAGATATTCGCCGACACGGATCCAGCGGTATTTACCAATGGATGTCTGTTTGAAATGGATGATGTTATAACGAGCCGGTCCATCTCCGTTACCATCGAAATGGAAACGATCACCGCTCAGACCTGCAACAAATATCGCCAATATTTCCAATAAATCCCTGTAATTTTATCGACAGCTCATCACCGAACCCATACATTTCTAAATAAGTTGCCTGTCGACTGTGAATTGGGCCAATCTGGCTCCTTCTCGTACTAGATTGATTTTATTTTACTGTTAGTTAAACATTACTTTGTAACTACGCCGACACACAGTCTGGGACCTTTATTTGATTTCCGAATACTTCACGAATTTCCAGTCGGTAATGAAACACGTATACGATGTGCTCTATAAGATTATCTCATCGTCTATACTAGAGAATTAATCTAATCAGTGAAAATCAATTCAAGCTTTCACTACATCAAATTGATTTCCCGTTTTACTTTGAAACATAATTCACAAGCGTGGAGTTTTTCTAATTTGTATTTGTTACGTTGTTGGTTCGCAGTCTTTGAAAATTAGTTTCATCACTTGACGAATTTGACGAGAAAAGTGGACGGGGATAATTAAAAATTTTGATGGAAAAATTCTAAATAATCAAATAGAAATTTTAATGCGATAATCTCGAAATTTAGCATCCGCAATTTCGGCGCAAAAACTAGAGATCACGTTTTTAATTTAAATGAAAAAAAAACGATCAATTGGAAACTTTCTCTATTGACTTGCTGGAAAAATTCGAGCTATTTATGGGAGAGTTCGATGAGATGAAGAGGAGAGTTCCGCTGGAATTTACTTTGATTCGAAACTCAAGTGAGTCGTTCGGAATTCAAACGAATAGCTAAAGATTGGAGTTGGAGTGATTCGATGAGGAAATCCGTTGCTTCGATGATCAAGAATTGGGGAGTTGGTTGAGAAATTTTAATTTTTTATTTCTATTGTCGAGAGAATAATTTCGGTGGAAATTCCCGTAGAAAGATTGAAATCTCGCCGAAACTTCAATGCGAGACACTAATTGAGATTTTACTAAGCAAATTGAAAATTATAGGGAATATTCAGTTGAGCTTTATTATTACTTTTGTGGAGTTTCTCCACTAGCTCGAATCTGAAGGCTCATCCATTAGAAGATCACTTGAAGGTCCTCCGACGAAAAGAATAATATTTCACAATCTTGAGTCCCAAAACAAATTTTTTAATATCCAATGCCAGTTGAATATTTCCATATTATTTTATTGAATTTAATTCCTTTTTTAGGCTCCCTGTAGAGTTGACTCGTAATAATATACATTCTTTCGCCAGATGGATTTATGGGAATTTGAATGGAACGAATACGAGCCAGAGCTACTGTTTTATCCGGTAAAAATGACATAATTTTCCACATAATTCCATTACAGCTCCAGGCTCCGTTTAATGATCTCAAACGATCTAATTATTTATTAGATCTTATGACAATTATCTCTCTACTAAATATAATTATTCTGGTTATTGTGCGGCTTCCAATAATTAATGGGTTTAATTGAATCAAAATTATCTTGATAATTTACCGGGCGTTGAATGATCCAATTAATTATTGATGACTGGTCGTTAATTGTATTAAAAACGCAAAATAATCAATTTAATGGATTTATGTAAAAACTGACATCTATTTAGTTTAATTGATTGGTAAAAAATTGAATAAATCCATCCGATTAAACCCGAATAGCTCGATCATCATGCAAATTTATCTGTATATTCTCCACAGAAAAATTATACAACACAAAATAAATTAGAAACGTTTCCAGAATAGGGTGAGTTTATGTTTTATGTTTCCTCATCGTGAAATTTACAATGCGATAAAATATTTTCAGGTCGAAAAAACGGATAGCGTTGTTGTTGTTGTATTTCTCCGTTGTTCATTCGCAATTGCAAATTTTTATTATACTAAATTTGGTTGTTGTTTTATAATTTTACAATTTCGAATACGTCGACATCAAATTTTCATGCAAATAGAAATTCGACGTTACTGATTGATTGTCATTGAAAATTGTAATTTATAAAATAATTTTCAGAAATTTCATTACATTTTATGTAAATTATGATTGATATTTTTCTAGTTTTCAGTCGTATGAAATTTCTGGAATCATTCTTATCTTATGATAATAAATTGCGAAAAAACGTTCGGATGACACAAAGTGTTGGTTGGAAGCATTAAGTTAGTTAGAGAGTTGTCGGGATGTGACAGAGTGAAATTACTTCTTGTAATGGTTTCCCTGAAGTTCTGAAAAATTACAGAAGTTTATTTCGTTATATAGCTCCGAACTATCTCGGAATGAGCGAATAATTGAGAATTATTGTCAATTTTTATATTTATGTAGCGAATCAAATTTCCTCTAATTAGCGTCTCTCGTACAAGAAATTTCAAGTGATGCACAATTTCAGCTCAACTCTCAATATCTCTTCACAGGGGTGGATCTAGCCTAATCAGGTTGAGGATCAGTTTTAGGACAATTCCATCTCTAAAGCTAACAATTCCGATGTGAGTGTTTCATCAAAATTATTATTCCGCATACTTCTTTGTTTTTCCGGATGTTGACTGGGAAGTCGCTTGAAACGGATATCAACGAATATCCGTTTCAAAATAGCAAAAAATAGTTGTATCGAATGAATTTCAATCACGCCGGAGCACGGTGGGCCGAATCCGTCCCTGTTTCTTTTCGCAATTTTCCACGTATATTTCAATAAATAGAATGAAAATTGAGATGAACCGACTGAATTATTTTTATAATAGCTTTTTTTTGTTGTTGATTTTCCTATCTAAATCACGTTGGAAAAGTGTGCGAGCTTTTTTCTACTGTTCGAATGAGCTTTCAAGAAACCAATTTTGAGTTTGTTCGGTATGAATTTACACACGTATACGCCTTCCGGTTATTGTGTGAATTTCCAATTGATTGGAAATTTTTATAAAGTGATGTGGTGGGAAATTTATTTACCTGAAAAACGAAATCGACAACTGACTTCAGCACATAAATTATCGATTTCTATGGGCGATCCATCAGGAAAATTTCAAACAACTATAACTACAATAACAGTTCGCTTCAAGTACGTGGAAAATTCGAACCCTAGATTGATGTTTATGTGAGCAATTTCTCTATTGTTTTTATTTCGGGAAAAATTAATTTCCCACTTCTAATGATCACAATCCGAACTCAACTTTCGCGTTATTGGAAACGTACCTTCTATCAATTTGCCGGATCATAATTCACGTTTAGAATCGAAAAAAATTCACGTTTTTCCGAATTCGAGAATCCACAAATACATCCGAATCGAAACTTGTCTGGATTCTGTGACCGTAAATAATAGTGGCATTTCTGTACGCCTTTTTCTCATCAAATTTCACATTTCACCACTGTCTTAAGTGATTGCTTCGTCAAGCTTAACTCACAACAACAACAAAAAAAAAATTCTCCACCGTCATCAATCTTACTGGAGATAGTTGGGTTCGTTTTGTGGTTTAATATGACGAAATTTGCGCCCCCTATCATGTGAATAATACGGTAAAGATCTCACCTTCGAAATCGACTTTTCTCAAATATTTCAATAGCTCAGCACCTTTTGTCGGTTTCATGGCATCACAAAGGCCGGGCCTTCCCCGACACAATTCCCTGTGCATATCCCTGTAATAATAACAAAATATCGAATCAGTCCCTCAATTTCCAATATTGTCAACGATCGCATTTACACCGATATGCCCATTTATCTTCGAAATGAAAAGGAAATTCTCGGGGAAATACTGGAGCTGATCCGGCAACTTGCACAATGATAATTGTCCGAAATGATTTATACGGAATTATTCATCATGGAATTAATTTCAAAACAACGATTATTGTTTCGAGTTTAGTTGAGGGAACTGAACAAAGTGTATCATGTTTCCATTATAATACTTCTCAATATGGAACTTTGTTATTTACTGAAAGTAGCGACAAAGGATTTGGGTGAAGGTAAAGTTGCTACTTACCTGATTGCGTATGCGAAAGCCATCACAGCATCAGAAACGAACTGAAGTTGGTCCTCAAAAACTGTATTATTTCTCGTTAATTTCTCTTTGCCGGTACATTTCGGGACGTGTTTTTGGTTATATGGCGTTTTGGAGCTGTTTGGATAGCGGCATTGGAAATGATGCTCCCAAAATTCTACAATTAAAAAAATAACAACGACGCAATTCAAGATCAATCAATATCTGAGATAATTCATTATAGAATATCCATATTTGAGGATTATACTTTGTGATGAATTGGGCTTTAGATTCTAAGTCCTAAACGAGGAAAAATCGGCCAAGTTCCCAACAACAGACTTCGAATTATTCATGAATTTGAAATATTCATTCACTTTGAATAGAGCGGAGGAAAGCAGGGATTTGTTGAAAATTTAACTAATAGCTCGAGTAGTTTATGGATAAATTTTCGAGTGAAAGAAAATTAAAGTTCAAAACCGTGTCCACTCGAGAGACCATCGAATTTTCCTGTGGCAAAAAAATATCGATTCGCTCTAGAAACTTTCAGTACAAACTGAACTGTGAGATGCATGCAATTGAAGGAAATCCGCCTGTAATTTCGAATATATTTCCGATTATTCAAAGAAAAAAATGTTCGAGTCGCGTCTGTATTTTCGGCAGCTGGATAAAATTTAACCGCTGCCGCAGGACAATTCGTATGAATTATTCGAAAACATATGCGTTTGAGTGGAATTTTTATAGATTTCATTTATTCTTAGAATATGTAGAACTCGAACTATAGAGACGTGGATTGAGTGGAAAACTCGATTGACGCAAAGCGAACCAATTTCGGCTTTTTCCACAACGCTAATTCAAATTAACTGTGAGATTCTCGAACAGTTTTTCTAGCTTAGGGAATCTTAATTGAAACACGCCATTATATCTAGAAAAACATGGAAGAATTTCGAAGTGAAGTCGTAAATATTCCAGACGTAATAATAAATATCTGCATCGGCTTCAAGCTATAAATAAATAGAATCTTTTATGGTGCTTTTATTGACCGAAAATCAATATTATGAGGCAAGTTTTCAACTTGACAGTAAAGTGGATGAAAGAAATTTATTCGAAATTACCTTCAGCAATATAAATTTGAAAAGTTGAAATATTGGAGTACCTCCTAAAAAATCGAGTGATCCTCAAAACGGAACGGGAACAATCAAATTCGGAAGATCTATCATAATAATAAATGATGCATCCCCATTTATTGAACATTCGCTTTTTTTCTAAGTCGACAATAACGGTCGAAATCCTATTGTGATTATTGCCTTGTTCGTAGTTTTCGTATGCGAATCATAATAAAAACCGAACTAAAAGTACCCACTCGAATTACTTTCGCACAATAAAATTGGCGAAGTTGATAACTTTTCCCCAAATCAAAAAGTCGTTGGAGCGATTCTTCCCTGTTAACAACTTGGATCTTGTTCTGGACAAATATATGCTACATAAAGAGCTTTGATCAATCAATAACAAGATCAATCGAAATGTTGGTGAGAATTTCGCTTATTGCGAGAAATTTCGGATATATAGAAAATCGTTGGAGAAACGATTTTAGAATACGGATATTGTCCTCGTTAAGTTTCGATCTCACTTTAAATGGTGACTGTGGCTCTTGAGGTTGCGGACTGATGTAGAGTTGGGGACTAATTCGGAGTATCGCTGATAATTCCTTGAACAATGTCTAACTAAATTTGCTTTATTCATTGTCAGCGTTCATTATTGGGCCCCCATTTAGACCCAAATTCATCGCAGTCTAAATTGGGCTCGAATCGTTCATCAGGAATAATTCATCTATATTCTAAATCCTACGATAATCAAGAAAATTATGAATGTAATTAACTTGATATAATAATATTGTGTATTAATAATGAATTTGAACGAACCGATAGAGGCTTGGTTCGAATTCAAATTTAATTGTTGTGAAAGGATTTTAATGGGCCTATAAATTTTATACGAGAAAAACTGCGTGAATATTCACAACAATATCGGGAAATTTAATCTATAAATTCGGGGAAAAATAGCCAAGTTTATTTTGGAATTGAGCCATTAAAATACAAGAATCACCGGCTATTAAATAATACGAACCAATTTCGTATATTCGTACGGTAATTGAGCAGATGTTCCGATTATTAATGTTACGTTTTTATTATGAATAAATTCGGTGGAATCGATAAAAATATTCGAGTTCAATTTTATTTGGTAATTCGGTAATTTTTCCGTCACGTCGGTCGATTTCAGCTCATCAACTTCAAATTACGTTGTTCCATCATAGCTCAACTTCACAATTGAACTGTTAGGAAGATTAATTTGGACCGATATTTTTTTTTTTGGCCAGCTATATTAATTTTGGGGATTGTCTTTTTTCGGCAACTTTAGACAGTCTTTGTTCTCGATCTCGACTTATTTCAAAGAGAATCCCCCATATAATAGGGAGTGGCTCTTGTTCACGATTCAATCACTGTTTGTCCACCTGTTATTATTTGTTGATGTTTCATTTGATCTGCGATATTTCTAGCGTTCTCTTCTCTCTTGTAATTACCAGATTGACATCCTTTTATTGACTTCGTGTGGCAGTTTAGTTGCTTTTTTCTCTAATTTGTGCAACTCAGATTGTTTGTTTTAGGGATTAGTCCTTGATCCGGTCTTTCCTCGATTCGTAATTGTTTTAGTCCTTTGTTCCTCCTTCGGGACATTTCACCCTCGAATAAATCATATCTGCTTACAGCTCAACAATATTGCGGCTATAAATCAAAATTAATTGAAATTGAATCGAATCGATAACTTCTAAGGGTGGAATTTACATTATTATTATCTACAAGGACAAATTCCGAATTAAATTCATTGAGTTCTCAATTGTTGGAATGATGGGAGATGAATTTTTTTTCTTCTTTCGTTGAAATTAAGCTCGAATACGGATTTATTTAGATGATGTCAATTTGGAGAATTGTGAAGGATCGGATCAGAAAACTGAATTTCCATGTGTTGATGGAAATTATTGAACGGGTCTAAGAGATGGAAATCTAAATATTCGTCATCTGTCAAATGAATTATTCATATTTTCATATTCTAATGATGAGTTCATAAAGTTAATTACGGTGGAGGAGCTTCAGGACCGGCTCTAGAGCTATCAGATGGGAACATCAAATTAAGTTTAATTTTCAGTAGAGTTACGCGATTTTAAGGTGCAAAATTAACGGCTTTGTGAGTAAAAGTGAGTAAATACGAATTTGAGTTCAACATTCGTACTATTGTCCGAAGTTTCAGCGTATTTCGGCGAATTTCTCATTCGAGTTTTTTTGTCAAATTCTAAACAAAGCGAAAATTGATTCTTCATTCTATCAGATGTCGCTTAGACGGACAAAAAATCTCGATTTAAGAGGATAAGTCCCCTTGAATCGAGTACACTTCAAAGACGGTAAAAAAATCTTCAGGTTTCCCAGTCTATGATGGGGAGACTCGACAATATTCGCTCTTGACCGGACTAATTATCTGCTAAATCGAAAATAATAATCCGTTACTGTTTCAATTAAATTAAAAGCTCTCAAAAAGCCATTTCGTTGATAAACGAGAACAAGTTGGGCATCAGTTGAAAATTCCTAGGCTCACAGTTATATTGTTGGAATCCACTACACCTTGAAATTTCGAGCCCGAAAAAGGGATAAATCCACCATAACCCGAAATAACCACTGGAGTATATCTTTCATTTTAATCACCATTATCTTAATTATCTAATATCTTTGATAGGATTCGGTAATAGAACGTTGGGATTATATTTACCATCCGACAATAAGGCGGATATGTTGTTCAAAATTCAAACTCTGCTAATGTTTCATTAGCTAAAAAGGGCCAAAATTCTACCTTCATTTATCTCAACTTGTATAGCAACACGGAAATAATATACCGTCTCTTCGAACTAGATTCGAACGTGCATTATCATAGGTATGTTATACAGGGTGTTTGACGACGACTGTCAGTTAGATAAATTTCGCAAAGTATTCGAAATTTGGCAAAACTAGAAGATGTAGGTAGATGAAAATGATAGAAAATTATAATCTTCAGGTGTCATTCTATTAGAAAAAAATTGGGTTTTGTCAAATTTGACAGATTCAAAAATGTACAAAGGACAGCCTGTATGATGAAAGTGGAATAAGGATGGTGCAGAAGATAGCAAAAGCGCTGGTCTTATCAGTAATGAATAAATTTTTTAACGAAAGTTGATGTTCTCTGAAAAATTTGAAAAATTGCGTTTTTCTCGAAATCCATTGCTGATAAAAGTATGCCTGAAATTGAGCTAGAAATTCATATACACCATGTTCTATTAAAAAAATAATGAAGTTGTTATAAGTTGAAGTTAAAAATAATTTCCTTGAATTCAAAATTTGTTAAAAATTCACGTAACAAAATTTTGAATATTTTTCGAGACTCGTCGTTCGTCGTGGAACACTCTGTATGTATGATTCAAGTTGTAGGCAAAATTACAAAAAAAGCCTTTCTCGACAAAATTTTGGATTTTTTCCCCAAAATTAATATTGGAATTACCCGAAGTTGTTTTGAGAAATGAGAGTGATTGCGTAACTATTTTTGAAATAAGTCAAATTGACATCAACTTTCTTAATTGAAGTCAAAAAAAATTTTTTTTTATTTAGAGACTCGAGTCTCTAATTTGGAGACTTTTGTATATTGCGAGAGTTGCAACAGCGACTCTGATATTTATTAAGAGACTCCTAGAGAGACTCTGATACTCATCGTGAGATTCCTAAAGACTGTCGCAGAGACTCTGGAAGATGCTCAGAGACTTTGAGTGACTGCGAGTTACTCATTTTTAATGATCTCGAGATTAATGATGAAGAAATTAAATTTTTAAACAAAGAAAATTTTCATCTGCTATAATTTATTTTCGAAGAATCGAATTAGTGGAAGATAAAATTTTTCAATTTCTTCTATTTCACGTATTTTTCGCTAGCCCTACAGCCGAAATTGTTATGGTATTGAAAACATAAAGGAAAATAGCGAGAGAAAAAAACCAGAAGAACTTGATTGTATTTTCCGCTTTGTTGTGTTAATAAACTTTTAGTATTCCGTGTTAGTTTTCGTTTACAAGGTTTCGTACTTTACACCTTCTTCTATTAAATTATCGTTCACGGAATTTGTGGGGAAACTTTATTTTCCCATTAATGTTGTCAGTGATAAAATGTGAATTTGGATCCTCGACGGATTCCTCAAAAGTGAAATCAGATATACAAGATAATTCCCGATATATCAGCAACTCGATCCGATGTAATTTGATTAGAAATATGCTATAAAAAGAAAAAAAATGTAATTCGATTTTGTTTGAGTTCAAAACAAACATGATACCGATCATATTCGACACGTAATAGCTTTCAGGAAATTACATCGAAATAAATTGCGAATGAAGAGGAGCTTCACTTGGAAGTTGCCGGAATAAATCCATTTGAAGTTGAGTCATCGCAATTACCCAGCTATATTGAAGGAGGGCCACTTTGATATATTTTAAATTGGAAAATAATGAACGTTCCGATTGATGTCTAGATAATTGGGTCGTTTGGAATTATTTAAGGCATTTCATTTAATTTCGTTTACCGCTCGGTTTATAAATAATGGGAATTTTTCTATACAATACCGGTCGTATTTCGGGTAATTTTTTGATAAATCACACCATTATACCCCGAAATTAGTTTGAAAGCTCGAACTCTACCTAGATGAATTCTCAACGGAAATTGAACATTAAATCCATTAATTATGGCAATCTCCACAGATAGCAATCTGATTAGGCAATCACTCCTGGGATTATTATAGTTCCTTATTGTTCTACTTACCGATAAACCAAGGATTGCGGCGATTATTCTCCACGTTCAAGTTTAGAAAGTATTCTTCGAAGCCTTGCACGGGATTGGCTTGGGGCTGTACAGAAAGTGTCCCTTCGACTTCGGCCTCGTTACCATCGGACACTAGCGAACGGGCACTCCAACCGTCCGATCCGATCCAAGAGAAGCTCCCAGTTGCGTTACTTCGACGGACAGCTCGCATCACGCCAGCCACTTCCTGATCCGAGCCGAAAATTATGCAGCCTGAAAGATTAAAGTGCGTTGTTTTGCTGGTTTAAAAGCCACTTAACTGATAGCCGCTGGATAAACACCAGATTCACGGCCCCTTTCACTCAAGAAACTACGCCATCTAGTGATTTAACAAAAAATCGAACATTTTTGTCTGGACTCTCGCAAAGATTAAACTTCCAAGACTAATTTCAGTAGTTGTGAACGTCGAACTGAAAGACTCACAGAATTATGGCGACAAAAGTATAGCTCAACTCTAGCGTTATTGTTAAACTTTGCGATATTTTTTTGTTGAATTTTTCATCACATAAACTTCCCACTAAATGAGTTGTCCAAGTTCCCCAATCTCAGACTCATCAATATTTCAAAGAATGTTCGGCAACGAGCACACGTCGTGGCCCGCGATTTGGCCGAGTCTCGTATCGCAACGTTATTCGGATTTGTTCCGTTCCAACTGGGGCCCCAATGCCGCTCCGTTGTTGTCACGGGGTGGGGTATTTCCATTATTGAAAGTCAAGATTAATGTCGTTCTTGTTCTGGTTGAAGGTGAGCGGAGAAAAGCGGCGCGTGCACAACTTATGGAACATTAGTTCGAGAAATAATAATCATAATAACTTGGGGGCGTTTTTCGTCATAGTGAAACGTAGAAAAACGTACCAGATCTAAATTGCTTTCGAGCAGTTGCTTGAATGATGAAAATATTTTCAAGATTAGTTCACTTTTTTCGACTTCTTTTCCGGCCAGAATTGTTCGCTCTTTTTTTTGTTTTTTTTCGTCTTCAAATCGAATTTATCGAATGATTAGACGTGATTGCGGCAAATCGGCTTCGATCTCGATTAACATAATAGAATTTTTCGCCAAATTGACGAATTTTAATCAAGTACCTACCATAAATTTTGGAATCTTCTCAGACCAATCAAAACTTAATTTGAAGAGATTTAAAATAATACCAACTAAGCACGGATATGCGAAATATTTTTAAGCTTCCCTTTAGTTTGAAATTCATCATTCAAATGAAGCTTGAACGTAAAAAATTCACTCATGGTAGTTCCAAACTTTTTGATTATCGGATTAGAGTCCCATTATTTTCATCAGCAAACATAAAAAGAGGAATTTTTGGTCAGTATTCTGTCTATTCTGAGAATAGTGGGTCAATTTCAACAAAAATATAACAAAAAACGAGCAATTTTGGAAGAAAAACATAAAAAGCCAATACAGAAGAAATAATTGATGAAGTTCAAAAATGAATACAAATGGAGATAAAGGACCAGAAACTCAGCATAGAAAAAAACGACTATCCAATTATAAAGCCTTATCAAACTCATAAGTTACACAAATTATCTCTTTCCCGTAATAAAGCTGCACATCTCCTATAATTATAATGACCTAATAATAGCTCCCAAAACATTACAGTTGGTAATTAGAATCATAAATTTCATATATTGTGTGGTGTTATAATGAAAAATCATAATGTACGTGAAAATTCACCACATTAATTATCAGTTAATGCTAAGTTGGGGAGAATAGCATGCAGACTCATTATTGTTCCGCCATATTTCGTGATGGAGCCGTTTTTTGAACAAATCTCAGTACATAGAGTTTCAAAAAAAAAACAATTAATCATGCGAATAGAAACTTGAAAATTTGTGCTGCAAACTCGAGTAGCATGCTTGAGTGTTATTTCTCTAATATTGTTTTGTTTGTGGGAGTTTTGCTGATCATTTTACAGGATAATATAACATCCCTTGAGTAGAACAACTAGTTGGTATCCCTCAAATCCCCAGACTCGACTAATATTGATATAGAGCGAATGAAGATCATCAATCATCTAATTGAGAGAGCTACACTTGATTAATCAGCAGTCTTTAACATTTCTATAAGATCGTCGATATTGTTCGGTTCAATGATAGACCGAATAACTGACAAAACAACGATAAATAATGACATCAATTCGATTGTTTTTCGACGGAATCAGGTGTTAACAGTTACCGTACAATTTGTCATTGGAATCCGACCTGTCAGTATCAATCATTCGAAATAGTTTTTACTTACAATTAGATTTATTGGTATAATGGTGAAGAATTTAATCCGCTTTCATTCGAATGAGATCCGTTTGTTTTGGACTGCGACTTTTTAGAAATTTTAGATTAACTTTATTCAATGTGCGAATTATTCTTCAATCAATAAGCGAGAAAGAATAGGAAATATTCAAATTGAACTCCATTCACTTTTTTTTTATAATCATTGATTCATTTGTTGAAACCAGAAGCGTCTTCAGAATATATTAGGGGTTGTTCAACTGGATAAATCCTTTTGTAGTAAAATAAAAACGCCAAGCGTCAATTCTTTTGATTTTGTTCAAATCAAGATTCATCCTACACCGTTATATTCTTGGGGGAAAAAAACTAGTTGCCAAACGAATTGTCGATCGAACAATCCTCGAAATTCTTGCAATTGGTTCCAAATATTTCGCGAGTGAATTTGGGAAATGATCGTTTTTGGGGGGAAATTGAGCTTTGGGCGTTTTCGGCTCGGTTTGGAGCATGTTCAATAGCTCAACATTGTGCCTCAGTTGTCGTTTAAATATCGCCATCGGACACAATATGTTGGTGAGTTGATGGAGTTTTCGTGGAGTTGCCATCAAAAATTGTACTCAAGTCTATAATGGAAATAGAAGGGACCGAGTCTCGCTGTTGGCGATATTGTCATTTTATGAACTGTATCTTCAACTCACAAAACATAAAGAAACTCCTTATTGTTATAGGGAAGATTTAATGTATACGTTTCGGTAGTTATTCGGAAAATTGTTCATTTTGTTATTATTGTCGGTGTAATTCCAACTATATCAGGTTAGTCGAAGTACTGTCATAAAACAGTAGCATCATTATCTCTGGTTTTTAATTAACGAAATAGTTTAATGGATTTTTGTCAGAGTGATCGTTTTCTATCTTCCATTTCCAATCCCCATCCCTATAGAATAGATTTTAATTAAACCGTATAAAACGTCCAAAGAGAGCATATTATTAAAATAATGCAAAAAACTCAAATTGCCTACGCTAGAAACTAATGAAAAATGATGAAAGAAAAAGAGTAATACCCTCGGAAAACTAGGGAGTTCTAAGGACTCTAGAGAATCTTGACTAACTTGAAAGAACGAAATGCGTCTGTATTGGTAAGAAAACGAGATGAAACCAGAGAAAATACTGTTGGGTTGACTTCGAACAACGTAAATTCAATGCAATTCAAGCAGTCGAATTCGATTAAATATCACAAAATCGACCGCCAAATTTTTGACCGATTGTCAGAAAGTTGCCACTATATTTTCAATATTAGAGGGAGAATATTTTCAATTTCAACAACAACAACGGAAAAGCTTATCGGATGAGATACTTGACGACGTGAAAGCGACTTTCTTTGTTTCCTTCTATTGTAAATTGCCAGTACGAAAATCTGGAATAAAGTCAAATAAACTTTGAACAAAACAAAACTCACCTCTAGCTCTGGGTTTTGTTAACAATTTCTGGACGATATTGTCATAAGCCGATTCGTCAGCAACGCCCGAATCTTTGACGAGTTTCTCTTTAACAGCAATACAAATATTGTGTTCAGCCAGTAAGTCTTCCAATTCTTCGAAAGCCTGCAAATATCGAAGAGATTTGAAGATAAAGCGATTATCTGGAATAATTGACTTGCTAAATAAACTGAAATCAAGTGTGTTTTGATTTGAATTGTTAATTCGATTCGTCGAGTTGTTTTTTTTATACAATCATTGACATAAGAAAATCGTTAGTTGAGACAATCGCAAATTTTCAGTCTTAAGTCAATAAAGTTCAATCACCACGCTCTATTATTGACGTTCAGTTCGAATAACATTGTTATAATAATTATTTTAGAATGTTAGCGGTGGAGATTAATAAACTTTCAGCTAGCCTAAATATACATTCATCAGTGAAGCTGATGTTATTATTGTCCTAGTTCGCTTTAGTCAACTTCTCGATCCGACAATTTCGGTGTGTTTTCTTAACAAACCAACGTTGATGTTGCAATCGAGGACTCTTCACGGAATAATGCTGCGCCTCTGTAAATTGTCATTTTGTTCTCGATTAGACATCCCCTTCAAAATGTCGATAATTGAGCCAATAAAGACCATTCTTCGTTGTGATGATTATCGCATTAAAGCTCCAAAGACCGTAGACCCTTCCTTAATTATTCTCGTGTCGGGAAATGGAAATAAATTACGAAACTTATTTGACAGTTAAAGATTGAAGTCTTAAACAACAATTTCCAAATCTAATTAAACTAACAAAACAGTATGAATAATATAGTGGAAGTTTTGCTTAGTAATTAGTATAATATTGAATAATGCACACCAAATTTCGATTCCATCATCGTAACGGCTTCAAAATAGAATTTTATTTCGAGTGGGCGATTGTGAACGAAGCGAATTATAGTGGAATTGGATTATCTTGAAAATTTAAACTTAATTACAATCAAATATTGTCGGTTAGTGTGGAAAATTATGTTATTGTGTGGAACCGCATGTTTTCACAGCACATAATCCTAGAGGGCGTGCCGATCTTTGTTGCTTTTTGAAAAGAAAATATTAACTAGCTAGCTCAATTCCGTTGTATTTCTAGAGACAACTCTGGAATGAATTGAGCCCTTTTTTAATAGCATTTGTTTCACAGATGTTTTCTTTCTTGTACGTCGCATGAATCTGACTTGAATGTCCAAAAATGGTGGATGCGCCCCAAGAGACGACTTTCTGTGGATTGACGTTTCATTTGGCGAATCACAGAAACAACACAGATCGAATTTATGGTGGAAATTGCACAGTGTGTATCGGAAATTCAACAATTTTCCAAGAACTGTACATTTCACTGGGAAAATCCGAAATTTGTGCGTCTAATTTCAAAAGCTTGTGTTCCCCTTCAATTTTACAACAATTTTCTTGTTTATCGGATTAAAACTCACAATCATCCTCGGAATGGTGCACAGATTTCCCCCGTTCGACACAATTCGAATATTATTATAGTTTTGACCTTTGTAATTTGAGAGAAACTACGAATACACTTTGCCGTTTATCGAAGTACTTTAACCTACAAAAGCTTTGGTATGAAAAAAAATGGTGGATGCGCCGGGCGATTATTTTCTCCATAAATTCGCTTTCTCGATACAATTCTCATCTTTATTCGAGAATCTTGATGCTGGATCTTCCGATTTCTACTGTGTATCATCGATAAAGTCTGAATTACGGCTCTTCTCGGATGTATTTCAACATCAACGACGGAGATTAAGTGTCATAAAATATATCCGTTGAAAAGTCTCTTTAACGTCGCATCAATTCGATATAAAGTTAAATAGTCGATCATTTCATCATACATTGTGTTTCATTGTTGTGATTTCCATCCAACTAGAGTTGCATTTGAATAAGTGCTATTGTTATTTTGTTTGTGGTTCGTTAATCAAATTTATGCGAATCGTTGATTTTTCCATGACAAGTCTATACAAAATTCCCACCATTTTTCCATTATCCGATACATAAATGAATTGTTGAATTGGGTCACCATAAAAAAATCTATTTTGTATACACAATAATAATTGCGTTGTGGAAACTTTATCTATTGTAAATAAAAATTGATATAAACTAGAGTGATTTTGTTCAAAATGGAATTCGTTTCTACCCACTACCTTGAACGTTCCCTGCAGTACATTTCGACTGAATAAAAAAAAACAACCGCCCATTAAATAGCTTAAAGCCGATATTTTTTCTTGAGTTGAATCGAGAAAAACCGAAATCAATTCAACTAGCTCCATTCTCCGGATTGCTCTTACATCTAAAACACTGTTTGTAAATACTATCCTCTTCAAGTTTCAGCTTTTTATTTTCTGCTGTACGTTTTTTCTCTATATTATTATTTCGAAAGCCCTCAAGCCGTTCGGCTATATTCGACCGCAAATCTAGCTATTTTTTCCGCGTAAAATTGCCCTAGTGAAAGTCGAATAAGTCACAATTGTTCGATTTGGAGCTAATTGATAATAATTTCGTTTCTATCAGGGGTGGTTGAAGTTACCGATTCAATTGAGACTGGTGCCTTTGACAGGATTCATCTAATACGGCCCCTGTCGACAACATTGGCGATAACCGGTCTCGTAGGGTAGCTTTCAGTAGATTTATCGATGGTGAACTATTAAATTCCCTTAGGTCTACTCGACCCCTATATATTCCTCCATTAAAAAAACGCATTGAAACTGATTTGAGAGTGATTCTTATTGCATCACTGGGGACTGTTATTGTGAATCTTCTAATAAACGGTTGATTGTTATTTATGATAATAGGGGATGCTATTGTTTCTTTTATAATTGAAAATAAATTGGCTCAAATTCGAAAATAAAAGTCCTCGCACTTTGTTTAGTTCCCATTTTTTTATGTCCCCGATTAAATTGCTTT
>JAZBGZ010000507.1:0-10454 GCA_037414795.1 Stenodera caucasica | reverse complement strand
GGCGATAAAATAAAGATAAAATTCTCAACTTATTGCAAATAGTGAAATGACATGGAGAAATATTTATAAAGCAACAAGAAATATATTCGATCGAATTGTTTTGTCGAACATTGAGTACTTTGATGCGGATAAAATGGAGCAAAAACAAAAAACAGATTAAGCCATCCATTCTATGATTTTTTGATGAACACAATGTTGAATAACTTGTGGATTTCCCGTAGCAGATACTTCTATTCAATTTGATACAACCCTTATCTCGCAATAAACAAAAAAAAAATTACGGGGAAAAACAAGCGAAATTAAAGAGTTCAGGATTAGTATATCTTCCACTAAACGTCAAGCTGAAGCGAAATATGAAACGAGATAGAGAAAAAAATTGTGAATTTTTTTACACACAATAATTCTCTTTTTTAACCACTCTAAAAGTTTCCGGATATTCCACATATTTGCCGGATAATAATTCAATTTTATTCTAAATTGAATTGAAACTAACTGTGTATCACTGGGAATAGCGTCAAAATTTCCCCTTCGATATGTAAATATTTGGTTGATTATTCATATATTTGAACTTTCTACAAATTCTTGATTAGATTACGAGTTTATTTCTTGAATTACAGTAGAGTTATTGTTAATATGGAACAGTTTTGGAATTGAGTTTGAATGAACACAATTGCGACATAAATTTATTTGAAATTGTATTATTCCGCAATTAATTGCATCCGTCGAATAATAGTTTCAAGTCTACAATTAGCGGGATGTAAATATCAACTTTACCGTATACAATCCGATCTCGAATCACGTATCCGCCATTTTATGTACATTTAAACAATTGATTTACTCGCAGGAATGGAAGGAACAAGTGACAAAGCAGCTGTACAGCGAGATTGAAATTTTATTCCGAAATTAATAGCTGTACGCCAGGCGCATCCACCATTTTCAACACAATAAAGTCTCCATACACATCAATGCCAACTGCGATTGTAGTTTTTATTTCGACATCGATTAATTGCTGATAAAGTTTGAAATTGGTCTTATCTCTCGAGATCTTCGTAAATTTCCACGTTACTAATATAGATCGCTGTCATTATAACAATTGATGTTTATTGGGACTTGATTGGAACAAAAACGTTCCATCTCGCGTCCAGATCCACAATAATTACGAAAATTGTTGAACTGACAAGACTCGAATCGATAATTAACGGGCATTATTCGATTAACATAAAGAGAATAAAGTTTGTTCAATAAGTTGGTTGTTGGATTGTTCAAATTGAAAGTCATGCGATTAGTTTTCGTTAAGGAGTTTAACTCGAACTGGTCGAAATCGGGATATTTAGAAGAGGCGTTAATCTGGAAATTGCTTGGATGCCTACAAAATTCTTACAACTTATTGGTCAATAAAATTGAGTTTGGATCAATCAAATGTGAGATTTTTCTACAGAAACTGAAAGTGGGGGCGTTTGGTATTCGAATTGAATGTTCAATTCGCATGAAAGATTCCATCAAATTCTAGTGGTCTATAAGAGATGGGCGATTAAATTTTTATTCGAATATAATCGAATTGATCGTTAATCGTTCAATAAACGATACAAAAGAGCGGTTAATATTGCTTCAAAAATGTACAGTTTCGAACAACTAAAGCTGTGAATTGGGATCAGACTCAAACTAAACAAAATTCCCAAGTCGAATTTAAGTGACTTTTAACATAACTTGTTACCAACTGTTGTTGCACTTGTCGATAAAGTTTAGTTTCTATGACAGAATCTAGGGGAGTCGGAGTGTTTTGTTTCGAAATAAAACTGAAGAAGAAGATGGTCTTTTCGACAAAGAGTTGAAAAAGTTGAATTTTCAGGCCAACTCATGAAAATCTTGGGACTTTCAATCAATCTCTCCAGCTTCGCATTAACTGGAAAAGCTCTTCATGCAAATTCCCGAATTACTCACAGTCGCTCTCTATTGTTTTCATAAGCTCTTTAATTTTAATCGCGAAATATTTATAAGGTCGTTTTGAAATTTTATGGAATAATTCACTCGAGTTTGGCGGAGTTTTTTCGGGAAACCCCTTTAAATTTAGATTCAAATTCACACAGATTTTCTGGATTTCGTCAATAATGCTCGTTTTTGAGGATTGGTCAAGATTTCAACATTTACAGAACCTGTAAAATTCATTATTGCACCAAAATCGATGTATTCCAGACCTGCTATTCGAATTAATGTTTAAATAGAACGTAAACAACATCCAGTTCACGTAGTTTACAACAAAATTACAACAAGAAATTCACGAAAAACAACTTGGATGGAACAACTTTAGTGAACTATCACAAGAAAATCTAATGTAAAACTTTTGTAATTTGTTCTAAGTGAATGCACGTAAGTAAATACGTGGAAGCACTGAAAACAAACCGAAACAACAACGAAATCTTGTAATCTTCATCGATTCGAGCAGGGCTCATTAAAACAAATCGAGTCCGGTGAAAAATCCTTTGTATTTCACTCGTATTTCTGTTAAAATTACCAAACTCGATTCGAACTGATCCCAACTCGGCTTTTATGATAAACGAATTTCCTCGAATATTGTTCGAAATTTTTATAAATTCAGCAAGTTTTTAGAGGAAAAAATCGGTCCATAAATCATGATAAAGTCGTCCAATTCGCGTGTCTTTGGTCGTTTATTATTAATTAACGAAATAATGAAGACTGATTATTAAAAAGCCTCTATTGTCAAGAAATTCATATTCAAGCCTGTTATTAATGTTGGTCTAGAATTTATTTCATTAGTTAATTTCGGAATTGTGATCCTATTCCAAATAATGGTCAAACTTTCATTTAGACGGTTCAAATAATATATTGTGAACTTTGCTTGTGAGTTCGATCCGTTCAGGAACAGTCAGTCGAAGCTGAAATTTTGGTCGACTGAAAATGATAGTTTTCTAATTTATATCTAGAGCAATTATTGTGTTTATTTGGGAATTAGCCGGAATTCACCAACAAAAAACGCTATTCTGTTCACTATCGAACCGGATTCAAAGGGATAGAATTTCAATTAGTCAACGGTAAAGACAAAAAATAAATATATATGTGGGCAACATAGTGGAAAAGCTCTCTCGTAACCCTTTTATCGTGCTGTTTTAATCAACATTGAAGCTCACTTTTGTGGTCCAATTCATGCATTATTCACATCTACTTTTTTTATAACGCTCTCAAAAGTGATCCTGTACCAAAAAAAAAAACGATAATTACAAAAAAGCGGTTACAAATCCACGTATTGTTGCGATCGCCGATGTAAACAAACACTTAACTAATGTGAGATGGGCCTTATCGAGCACGTACCTGCGGTATTTTGAACAGTCTTAGCAAATTCGCTACTTGTATTGATGTGACACTGGAAGCGGCCCCAACCACGCCTGAAATCACTTTTCTGACTTGTGTCTTGTTGCAGTGATATTCGGCACCATCAATATTGCTGATCGAGCCTGAAATTCGATATAGTAATATTTACAAAACGTCAAAGCCAATTTTCGTGCTGAATATAAATATCCTTCCACCTATATGCAGGAATCATAGCAGGTGAGGGATATGTTGTATCAATAATGCCGCTATACAAAATGTGTTTTTTGTGTGTGTGTATTTTTCCATTTCAACTATGAAATATTCACAAATAGAAATCAGGATGAAGGTGCCTCGTTCTTAATTTGAGTTATTGTTGAAATTTCAATAGCCACGCGACTGAGATTCGACTAAATTTGGGTATAATGTAATTCTTGGCGCCTAAATTGAGGGTTATCTTTATATTCGGAAATTTTCCAAGAGACGCTATTCCACCTGTCCTGCTCTGGAAAAATCCACTTCATACAAAAAATATGTCAATGTGAGTTTCCCTTTCAAGTGTTGATAACATTATACATGTATATATCTGAATTTCCACTATAGAAAAGATCTAACATTAAAATAGCAATTTTCGCATGACAAGTCGACTGATATCTTGGCTCTTTATTCAAGTTTTTATTGGGTGTTTTCGTCTTTCTCGAGTGACTGAATATCTAGAGTGCAATCTTCGTTTTTATTATTCCAGAGAGTTTTCCAAAGGGAAGGATGCCGACTTTTTCTATGACGGATTTTGGGACATGTTCGATAATAGAGCCGTTGTCACCGATTGTAATTCATCATTCGAATCTCCATTGCCTCCATTTAAATTATCCAAATCGACTATTTTTCTAGAATAGTTATCTGACTCTATTTCAAATTTCACCTTCAATTACAGAATTTCTTGTTCAGATGAAGCTTGCTTTTCCTGGAAAATTAATAATTGAGATTCCCACTTTTCTGTTGATTCTTCAGCTAATTATTGATCGTAGAGCCGATTTTTTGGTATTTTGATTATTATCGACAATTCTCCTCAAACTAGAACAAAACTACTAAATTTTTGTGTATTCAATTTTTCAGTAGATTTGACTGAAATTGTCAGTTTTGCGCTCATATACAAAAAATATGTACAGTTGATTGTTTCATTTCGCACAAATTTCCGATGACAGATGACATGTTTGATAGAACATAAATATTTATATTCCCATATCAATAACGACATGATTGATTATAATTAAACGAGTGTTTGGAATCAATTACGTATACAAAACAATATTTGTTGAATCGAAATAATTTTATACACGTATCAATATCAGTAATATAAAGTAAACTGATAATAATAAACTCTAAAAAACGCTCATTATATTCAGAAACCTCAAAGTAAAAATTTTTTTTCCCATTCAATTGAAATGATATTAGTCGAAAAAGTCAATTACTATAAAGAAAAAAAAAACAGCTTCTAGTCTAGTCAATTTCTCCAAGAATTTCATCGAAATTCTCTCAATTCAAATCGTATCAACGTGGAAATTGTTGATTTGTTTGATTACGCATATTATTAAATGGTTGGGTCGATTAAATTGGGGATTAATGGGACTGGGATGATAGATAATCTCGACCACACCCTTATGGTGTTTCGACTTTTTGCCACACATGTTTATTTTATTTGCGTGATATGAATCTTGGTTCCATGGAACAATCTTTATCCCAACAATATTTCCGCTTAAAACAAAATACGTGAGATTTTTACGAAATCAGTCCTGTCGGCGGGCTCGTTACCGAATCTCCATCGCAAAGACAAATCAACATTTCTAAAATAAGAGGCAACTATTTCGATTATTGTACACCGCATCAATTTATACGAATTTCAGGTGTTGATACACTAATTGTGGTCGCGTTTCAGGTATTCGTAAAATTCCTGGATTTACTGAAAGTGAACCATTAAATTTTCCTACCCAAAGCAATTTGCTTTCTAATTACGTCTAACTGATGGTTGGTGGAAGATGGCGGGAAGTTCCGGGAAAAATTAGGGGAACCGGGGTAAATGGACGAATTATGTAACAAGAACTGGACACCAACTTCCGGAAAAAGACACTATAATTAATCGAATCATCCATACAGACAATAACTGTGTGATAATGCCTTATTGTTAAACAATCATAGTGCAATTAGTAAAGTCGACTTCTATTGTGGAATTTTCCAACTATAATAGAGCTCGAAAATCTTCTGTTAGCGAACGTGTATTGTAATAACAACAACAACAACAACAACAACAACACAACTAAGGGTGGAATTTGAGTGCCAAAACTAGTATATCTCATCAATAATGCATGTGGGGTTGATAAAAAGAAATCTCTAATCTTTTCAATTTAGAATGCCAATAATATCGTCGTAATTTAGACCTTGACTCCACTGTTTCTTATAAACGGATTAATTCCATATAATTAATCTGTCATCATCTGTCATAGTCTACATATAAATATGATTCGTGTTTATGGTAAATACAACGTCCCAGTGGGAGAATCAAAGGATGGTTTTATCGTGGGTTGATTTATACGTGCGATGTTTAGTATCGAATTTCCCCAAAATTGGCTGTTAAATTTATATCGTTTTATTCCAATATGTATTAATGGGATAGTGATTGATTATAATTATATGATGAAGTTTTGAAATTATATTTCCAGTTGATTCTCAACTGAATAATTACAATTTAACGAATTTGACGCGTTTATATTGGAGCCAGTGCAATAAATGGTGGATGCGCCGGGTCAATTCACAGTAATTAGCAATTATCTATAATTTGGATCAAAATCTTATTTGCAAAACCGAATAAAACGATTCGCATTTCTTGTTGAATTTGACTCAATATTGATTGTCGGCAAAAAATCATCAAATCTTTATAATTTCAAGACTCTCCGTAAATTTTTTCTATCGAAACAAATTTTCATTAGATTGCCTAATTTGTAATTTTCTCAATAAGCTTGATGAAATCCGCCAAAAATTACTCGATATTTCCCCCTCGCATTATTGTTAGAGATTTAATTTATTTTTCCGGTATTACGTTTTCCTGAATTTCGGCTCTAACGTTTCCATTGACACTGTCTATTCTCATGAACGGCTCCATTATTTGAGGCTCAATTGATGGTCGAATCAGATTAATTTCGGGACTCGTCCGCTTATCGGTTGTGATGAGCAAATTTTCGAGAAAAATTCCGAATCTACCGGTAATTTCAATTATTTCGGCCGCCAGTATTTTCCATACAAAAGTCGTGATCAAATTTCGAGCACGAAAGCGTGATTAATTCACAAACAACACCGATGAATTAGTTTTCTATCAATATAAGTCCGGAAATGAGCGATTTCAAATTAATCAAACATCCTTAAAATGACTGATAATAGACCTGTGATTCGCACGATTAACTAATTACAAATAAGGGCGTATTTCCTAAATTTAAGAACAAATATCTTTGGCCTAGAATCTATGATAAATATAGCAAAATCAGGTGGATAATTCGTCAATTGTCAATTGATAAATGACAATGTTGAAAATGGTGGATGCGCCGAGTAATATTTCAACTGTTGTTCGAACTATTGGTATTTATTCGTAATTGAAATCGGAGTTAGACTCGATTATCAATCAAAACTACTCATCAACATCATAATATCGCAATTTCAGCACGTCAAACACAGTTGACTACATTGTCGTTTTTGAATAACAAACTATAGTAAAATAATTGGCTCCGAGAGCTTCAATGTTGAAAACTTTTGGAATTATTGTTAAAAATCACCAGTCAAAAACAAGCTTTCGCCTCATTACTAGTTCATGTAGAAACTCCCAATACAGTTGTTAGACAAGATATGTTGAAAGTTTAGCGGAGCTTCATCATAAGAAAGTTGACAATAAATCTCATCCAAATGAATATTTGATATTTTAATCCGAAAGGTCGAGTTTTTGCCCCCCAAACAAACTGTCAATATTCAAGCTGAGACAAATCAAGAGAGATGAGTCAATTAGGATGAGAAATTGATGATCTTAATTCAATGATAATGGAATAAAATGCGAAAAGAGAAAAATTAATGAATTCAAGCTGCGATAATTGTGTGTTTCTCCTCGTTCGAAATAATTACCACTGATGCTGCTGAATGAATAAAAAATATAGTTTACGATCGATACAACAGCTAGAGCCGTCTAACAGCTTTTGAATTATTGATCAAACAACTGTTGAATATTTCGTATTGTCATTTCAACTAGTATTTGCTTTCAGCTTAACAATAATGTTGACTTTGTTCAGTTAGACGGCTAGATAAAACTCGAAAAATACACCTATTTCGTTCGATACGTTCCATCTGTTCGATTTAGTCAAAGTTACTTTAATTCCAGTTTCGACTATTCGATAGAGCTTGTTTTTGGGGTTGAAATCTCTTCGAGAACATGTCCTTTTCGTTGATACCGTTCGTTATTTATTGTGCGTCACTTGTCGGTGGATAAGAACGAAAACATCGACCAGACAACGATAAAACGACAGCAAATACCCATTTCGAGGATTAATACAGTCGAGTGTAGTGGGAATTATCAAGATCGATGGTCCTCGAATTATACCAATTTCCCATCGAGAAACTATAATTTACTGCGACAATAAACTAGAATTTAGTCGATTGAAACTGGCGGATTTCGATGCGAATTTTCGGTCGAACACAACAAATATTTTCCATATTTTTCTGATGTCAAATGAAAATACACTGTTCTCGAACGACTTTAACTCAATAAAATACAGAATACAAACTGTTGGCTCCGGGACTAACGTGTCAACAACACGTTATTTGCTTGTAGGGAAGCTACCGTTTTTCCAATCAAAATAAAAAATGCTATTGCAACATGTTTGAACTAGTTCAAAGTGAATCAAAATAGATTGATGTTGAAATATTGTCGATAGGCAAAATAATCGGATTCCGCTTGTCTCTCTAAATATATGTACTGATTATTTATTTTTGCGAAATTAGCGGATTTAACGATAATCCACTCTGAAGTCTACCGGCTAATATAATTAGATCCAAGGTGGAGTAGATGAGTAAATTGGGATTCTTCCCAGTTCCTTATCTAGACTTCCAGGTAATTATCTCAATAAACTGATGTGAGACTGGTTAATTTGTATAAGGGTGGAATAATTAAGACCGCAATTTCGTTAATTTGTTTTTTTTAGATCTAGATAAAAATTCGTATAGAATTATCTGCATATTCGCCCAATTTTCGGCGACAAAAAAAAATAAATAAAAGCGAAACACCTATTATTTATATCAAGGCTTCCTTTTATTGGTCGGATAAATTCAGCACATCACTCCAAGTATTCTTCTTTTGTTATTTGCCCACATGCTTCTCTTATGTTGTTTTATATAAAGAAATAATGGGCTTCGGTTGATGTGGCTGCTAGCGTGATTAAAAGTAGGCAACTTGTAAGTGGGAGCGAGAGAGCGCTTGTAATAAAACAGAGATGAACAACTAAATGGGAAAAGTATAGTTTAGTGAGAGCTTAGTTATCACTTTTAATTGCAATTCCCTAAAAATTATAAGACAACAGTTAATGGAAACTTACTATTATTATTATTATTTTTTTTTTTCGATTGGCGCGATTAGCGGCTGAGGTCGGAGAAATTTCAAAATTGATTAGAACTTTTCTAATCAACCACGTAAATTGACTTTAGAGGTGATTAAACTGGCGTATAACAATCAAATAGTTCTAGTTACAATTGGTTTTCAATGAGCTTTAAAGACTGTTTTTGTCCAATTCAGTCAATTAGGAACTGTTCTACGATTTATCTCATTTGGGAATCGTTGAAATAATTCGATGATGATGGGAATTTTGAGGATACTATAAATAAATACGAAATAGGTGAGATTATCGTGGAAAATTAATGAAATTCAACTGGAAATTCCGATATCTCCGCGAACACAAAACTGAGATAAATTCTTTGAGTTTTCGACTCGAAAAAATAAACTAAATTCATCAATAGATCCAGAAATGATCTGAATTGCTTATAAGATCCTTAATTCAAACATCAAACATATTATTGTTATTATTATTATTGATAAGGCTCCAATATTAGCACTCCAGTTTGTCAAGTTTAATATTCTAAACGGCATTTATACCTTATACCTAATTTTCGAACAAAGTTAGAGCCATTATGCACACATATTAACTGAAATAGTTTTGCTCAGCGAACTGCTACAAAATTCTCAACAAATTTCAGTAATTATCATTAAAATGCGAATTATAATTAATTTGAAGTACTGTATTAGATGGAAACGTGAAATTTGACGATGAAAATTGGGAGAATTTCGAGATCGGAGATTAACTGCTTATTTTATTCAATTATGCATCGCTCTCTGTCTCTCAACCACCATATATGTCAATTATGGATAAAAGTGGCAATTATTTTCCATTAATCATAATTAAATTAGGATAAACTACTGAGCGAACATTGTGAATTTTCCCTCTTAATTCTCCCAATTAAGATAAACTCAAATCGAGGAACAAAAAAACACGGAACAACTTTTATTGACTAATTGAAAAGCACAACAATAAAACTCGATTTGGTGTTCAACAACAACAAAAAAATAATTATTATTTCGAGCTGAAAGCTTCCAGTGGCGGCGATATAGAAGTCGAATTAGGCGTTTTGGCAAATTCTCAAATTGTTATTCAACTACAGTGAATCTCCAACTGTATGCGAGTCACGATGGATGTGCAGCGAAATAAAGGCTGTTAGGGGGATTTTCACCCCATTCCGTGTATGTCGTAAATAATAAAAGTTTTCCCGCTCAAATATACATAATGATCAACGATTTTATAAATCTAACAAATGTGATCGTATATCCGCTTGTTTTGTATATTTTCACAGGTTTTTCATCATAGTATTTTCGTTTTCCAGATAGTTGAACTGGCCCTTTGCATCTGTCTCTTTTTATACACAAGAAAAGCTGAGATACAGTCGTGGACAAATAGATAGAGGAAAAACTTCTATCTTTGTCGAGATCGATGCGCTCGGAGTGGGGACATATAAATTCCACATTTGTCAAACAAAGAACTATCTCGATTCTA
>JAZBGZ010000506.1:26211-40611 GCA_037414795.1 Stenodera caucasica | reverse complement strand
CATTTGAGAAATAATCAACATTTTCTGTGCATTTTCTTGTATTTTTCGACGCTCCGAGCATTTTCTCCATCAATCGATCGTGATTGGTGGATTTGCTCAAGATTTAGACACTCAAGAAAAAATGTCTGCAAGGCTCCGATTCTTGAGATTTTCCGAATCTAAAGGACCAAAACAAAGGAATCTTTGATCGTTCGAACATATGTTTCAGTTGTATTTTATTTTTGTCCGATTATTATTGAAACAAAGTCACGCTAAAGTGGAAATTTAGGTTATATTAAATTGCTGAAAAAATCCTGTAATAGAATGAGAAGTTCACGCCAAAAATAATCAGCAATCAATCAAAATTAAGAATTGTGAATATTTATTTTTTCGACGAAACTACCTCAATTCTGGCTAGTTAACAAATGATGTTATTGGAAAATTGTCTGGATTACCGAAAATTCTAAATACAATTCGAGTCATTTAAAATTCTACAAAAATAATCGAAAATTTGAGAAGTCGAGAGAAAAATAAAACATTTGACTCATAACCTAAATATTTTCGACTAAGGTGGGTGTTGGACTATGGCCAAAAATACAGAAAGACCATCCAACTATCAGGAAATACTTAACTTAAGCATCTAATTCTTCTTTCAGAATAGACGAAAATAATCGGGGAAAAATTCCATCCAATCTCGAATAAAATCAAATCGAAATTTATAATGAAACAATAACAAATGAGGCCATAAAGTCGACTTTGATTCCTTTCGAAAATAGTTTTCAAGTTCGCGACAAAAGAATCCGATAATCCGCCATGAATCCAATTTTTCATGTGTGATTCGTGAGTTGGCTGTGTCTAGTTTATTTATTTTTTATTTTAAAACATTATCAATCATAATCTTTATCTATTTATTCAGCAAAGCCGCATCTCCATCTCCATCTCAGTAGATTTCCTCCATTCATTCAATCTTTGTTCTATTTGGGCCAAATTCAGATGGGGATGGAGATCGAGGCTTGTTCTATTTTTGGGCCTATTTCCACAAATTAATAAACAACATAATTATAGTAATAATAATAATAATAATAATAATAATAATAATTATGATAACAGGTAGAATTGAATGGTGGAGGAGTTGCTTTAGTGGATAAAATGGGACGCAGAATGTACAGAAATTGTGTGTGTCTATAAAAGGACGACGCCCCTCTACAGGTAATCTGAGCTAAGCGACGCCAGGCGTCGGTATGGACCTGGCATAAATATAACTTCGTTATAGATCGGATAGAATCGGCGTCGCGACGGACCTGCAACAATAATAATATTGATAATGAGATAAAGTCTTGCAGAGATTCCAAAGAGGATATGTTAATTTTTTTTTTTTATTGTAATTTTTAATTATAACCGATGAATAATTACTCAGATGAGTCACGACTCAATTTCGGGATCATTCCCGATAGTCTAAATTCGATCCAGATTGATGATTTAAGTCTTCCTACGGGAATAACAGTGAATCGATACAAATATGCACAAATACTGCATAAACTAACAATAAAATTGATGATATGTGTGAGTGGTTAGTGTGTATGTGTTGGTGTATCCTTCCAGAAATATTCCCAATTTAACTAGTCAGGACTGAGTCAGTATATTATGCGCGAATCTATCGGCGCACTAGTTTATCCCAAATTGAATTTAAGCAAATTATATAGAACGCAGGCGCGACTCGAACGAACGCTTTATTCCGGCTATCGCCGTCGCGACGCTCATACGAACGACTCAGCCACCACTGTAAGGCGGCGTCTACACACGCGGCTTTTCCAATATTATTTTCCAAAGATTAATTTTCTTTAATTCGTATTTTAACGATAAAGTTTATTGTAAGAAAAACTAAATAAAAAATGTCTTCTTCTGTGGCGAGGACCACCAAGTATAGTTACCGTTCTTCAGGCAGTGGCGGCGGCAGTGCTGACGTCAATATTGAGTACAGCGCCGACCTTAGTGCCCTAACCAGATTAGAGGTAAAATTTATCAAAAAAAAAAAAATTCAAGTGAATTGTGTTTTTGTGATTTTTCCAATCACCGTGAAGTGGTTCAGTGACCAATTTTGTGATCGTTATCCTCAAAACAAATCCACACAAAAGTCACAAAAATACACACGAAAAAAAATAATTCACACAAAATCTATAAAATCGAAAATTATTTCTAGGACAAAATCCGCCTCCTCAATGAAGACCTTGAAATTGAGCGAGAACTCAGACAAAGGGTGAGTAATTTTGGAAAAATCGCCCCGAAAATGACTCAAAGCATTACGCAAACCGCCACATTTAGACCGTACTGAGTCAATTTGGGTTAAATAGAGTCTATTTTTAAACGTTGGCACGGTACTTTTGCGGTGTCAAATTGTTTTTCCAGTTCCAATGGAAAGCCAAAAAATTTGAGAAAATCTCATAAATCCATCGTTTTGGCGCCGGGCCAAAGCCCAAAAATTTCCAAGTGCTCGAAATTATTGACAAACAAATCGGAAAACAATTTAGTTGATTTTCCACAAAGCCTATACGATAATTAATCCGGATTTTCCGCAGATTGAACGAGAAAAAGCCGACCTCAGTGTCCAAGTGATCCAATTGTCTGAGCGCCTTGAAGAAGCCGAAGGCGGTGCCGAAAGTCAGGTAATTCCCCGATATTCCGAAATACGAAACGAAATCGTTCATAAAAACTCCATTTCCAGTTTGAGATCAACAAAAAACGCGATACTGAATTGTTGAAATTGCGCAAATTATTGGAGGATGTCCATTTGGAATCTGAAGAGACTGCAGCAATTTTGAAGCGTAAACATCAAGAAATTGTCGTCGATTTTCAAGAACAAATCGATACGTTAGCAAAAGCTAAATCCAGGTTAGTAATAATAATAAAAAAATTCGACTCTATCGAATTTTTGGATATGGCTAGTTGCCAATTTACGAAATACTCAAATATTTCCAAGAATTTATAAATAAAATCGACATTATCATTTTATTGGGGACTTGTTCGAGAATAATTGGCGATAAATTTACTCGGAAAAATTGCGAAAACAATAAAACATTGCTCCCGGAAGAAATCAGGTACGGAGCTAATCGCCCGGCGCATCCACCATTTTTGCTAAATATCACAATTAAAATTAATTGGGGAAATTTGATTTTTTTGGAGCGATTATTGAAACAATTTCCATTGATATTTTCACTTACTTAACACTTAATTCTGTTTTCGAGTAGCGAGCCGGCGCAAAATCACAATTTATAAATAGAAACCAACCACAAATCGTCGCCATATTTGTCGCGTTAAAATTACCAAATCAACCGAATAATTGTTAATTAGAATCGCCCAAATTCATTATGAAATAAATAATTTGAGTGGTTAATTCGATTAATTAGCTGTAATGGAACAATTGATTTGAATTGTTGATTTGTTCGTTTAAAAATAACGTTTTCTTTGTAGAATTTGGAGCACGTTTTCCTAGTCGTCTAAAAATACAACCTGTTTATTTATAAACGAAAATCAAGCTTCAACTATTTATTTATATTAATGAATATGTTTTCTTTTAATAATTATTTAGAGCTGAAAAGGAGAAAGGCAAATTCCAAGCTGAAGTTTATGAGCTTCTAGCCCAAGTCGAGTCTCTAAATAAAGAGCGTCTTGTCTCCGTTAAACATGTGGAAAAATTGGAAGTCCATATCAGCGAACTTAATGTTAGAATTGAAGAACTCAATCGTACCATCGTCGATATCACCTCGCATAAAACTCGACTATCCCAAGAGAATATCGAACTCGTTAAAGAAGTTCAAGATATCAAGGTATCTATGATCGATTAGATTCAAAATGATGATTTTATCGATTGTTTTTTATTAAGGTGACTTTGGAGAATGCTAATTATCTGAAATCGCAATTGGCCGGCCAATTAGAAGACGCCCGCCGTCGTGCTGAGGACGATGAACGTCGCCGTTCGATCCTCGAAGCCCAATTACATCAAGTCGAAATCGAATTGGAACAGATACGCGTCCAACTCGAAGAAGAAAGCGAAGCTCGTCTCGATCTCGAACGACAACTTGTCAAATCGCAAGGTGAAGTTCAAGTTTATAGATCGAAATACGAAGCGGAATGTGCGGCTCGAGCTGAAGAAGTTGAAGAGTTACGTCGCAAATATACAGCAAGAATCACCGAACAAGAGGAACATATTGAAGCACTTCTAGTTCGTGTTAATAATTTAGAAAAACAAAAGAGCCGTCTACAATCGGAAGTGGAAGTATTAATAATTGATTTGGAGAAAGCAAATAATACAGCGCGCGAATTACAAAAACGCGTCGAACAATTAGAGAAGATCAACATCGATCTTAAGACTCGTTTAGATGAAACTGTCAATATGTACGAGCAAAGCCAACGCGATCTACGCAATAAACAACAAGAATTACAACGTACCGTCCACGAATTGGATAAAACTCGCGAACAAAAAGACGCTTTAGCTCGTGAAAATAAAAAATTAGGCGGTAATCACGATACAAATCGAATCCAATCTAGTGAATTAATCCAATCCAATTTATAGATGATCTCACCGATGCTCGCAACACCATCACCGAATTGACTCGGCGTCTTCACGAACTGGAATTGGAGTTGCGCCGACTTGAAAACGAGCGCGACGAACTCACAGCAGCTTACAAAGAAGCTGAAGCTGTAAGTTGACTTAAGTTAAATTATGATAATTACTTAATTGATTACGATACTTAGGGACGTAAAGCTGAGGAGTTGCGGTCTCAACGTTTATCGTCCGAATATGCTCAATTCCGTCACGAAGCCGAGAAGCGTCTCCAAGAGAAAGATGAAGAAATCGAAGCTATACGGTGAGTTTCTGAAAACAAAAAACAAATGAATAAACGACATTTGAATTTCTATGAAGAAATCTCAATTGGCACCAAATTTAGTTTAAATTTAGTTCATAATTCGATTGGTTTGGCACACAATCTTTTAATTAAATCAAGTATAAAAAGCCTTGGATTAATCGACCTAATTAACAGTCAGTGATTAGTGATTATGTCCAAATCATCGAAACAATGGCAACCTCAAACATCATATTACAATTATAATTATGGTGTTGGGATCAATTTTTATCAGCCGATGATCGATTATATTGATCGTAAAGAGAGAGATGGAACAATTGAACATCCCCACTTACCATGGACGGAGGAGCTCGGTTTGGATCAATTCAATCCAAATAGAATAGTTAAAAGTTATTCGAGTGAAGCACTCGATAAAATCTCACGTAAAACTGAAGCTAGTGCCAAAGCTAGATTAAGAGATTATACGACTTTATCGAAAAGTGATTTTCAATTAAATCAATCGGTAACAGCTGCCTCAATTACTGAGAAAATCCAAATTAAGAAAACGAAAAAAAAAGAAAAACAACTCATCCGTCAGATAGATAATCTCAAAACGAAGATGTACAATAGTGATCAAGATTATTGTTTGGATGATGATAGGAGTATTGTGGCGAAATTGCGTGCTTCACAGAAATATTTACGTGGAAAATCGGCGCGCGGCATTGAAGCCCAATTGCTTACAGAAAGTCGGAAAAATATCGCTCAAGGTATTGAAATCGATCAGAAAAATCTACAATCTTGTAAAATAATCAAATCGCGACTTCATACCGGCCATTTTAAGACAATGGATGAACGAATGACGACTCAATTAGAGGAGAGCTTCACAGAGCCATTGGATCATCTCAGTTCTGAGTTGAAAGGGTTCAATACTAGAACTGCCATGTTCTATTATGATAAAAGGTGAATTTGTTTATGTTATTGTTTGATTTGTTGGTCGAGATAATGAACGAAAATAGATAACAAGTGCGCAATCCGACATTTAGTGAGTATTTTTAGACAACGAAGATCTAAACTTTGCCAATGATCGTTTGCCAGTAGCGTAATTGTTCAAATTCTACTGTTATTCTTCTCAACAACAACAATTATATAGACCTTGCCTTTGAAATCTGAAATAAATCCGAATTAGAGCCAAAAATTTATTTAATTAAACATAAAATTGTATTTTTACAGTAAGGCCACCAGTATCGAAATTGAACAATTGAATGCACGTGTCGTTGAAGCTGAAACACGTCTAAAAACCGAAGTCCAACGTATCAAAAAGAAGCTCCAAATTCAAATTACCGAATTGGAAATGTCATTGGATTCAGCCAATAAAATCAATATCGATTTACAGAAAACAATCAAAAAACAATCGCTTCAATTGACCGAAATCACCGCTCACTATGATGAAGTCCAACGTCAACTGCAAGTCACTTTGGATCAATTGAGCATTTCGCAAAGAAAAGTCCAGGCTCTTACTGTAGAAGTTGAGGAAATTCGGGGCAATTACGAATCTGTAAATATAAATGATTAATAATAACGTAAAATTCGTTTGTAATTTCTATCGATTTTAGGCCCTTCGCGGCAGAAGAGCCGCCGAACAAGCCGTCGAAGACTGTACAACACGCATCAACGAATTAACCACAATTAACGTGAATTTAGCTTCGGCTAAAAGCAAAATCGAACAAGAATTGTCAACAGTTGTGGCCGATTACGATGAAATCACAAAAGAATTACGCATCTCCGATGAACGTTATCAACGTGTCCAAGCTGAAATCAAACATACCGTTGAGTTACTCCACGAAGAACAGGAACGTGTTGTTAAGATTGAAGCGATCAAGAAATCGTTGGAGATCGAAGTCAAGAATCTTTCGGTACGTTTAGAAGAGGTCGAAGCTAATGCTATTGTCGGCGGTAAACGTATCATCGGTAAATTGGAGGCGCGTTTACGTGATGTTGAAGCCGAACTTGATGAGGAGAAACGACGTCATGCCGAAACTATCAAGATATTGCGCAAAAAAGAACGTACTGTTAAAGAGGTCATGATTCAATGCGAAGAAGACCAGAAGAATATCGTGATATTGCAGGAGTCATTGGAGAAGGCCAGCCAGAAAGTCGCCCTCTTCAAACGGCAACTACAAGAACAAGTATGAGTTAAAAAAATGAATTGTTAAATTTACTCACTTTGTTTTTTTGTTTCTAGGAGGGTGTTTCGCACCAGAGTGTGACTCGCGTGCGCCGTTTCCAAAGGGAATTGGAGGCTGCTGAAGATCGCGCCGATACCGCCGAGAGCAGTTTATCGTTGATTCGCGCCAAACATCGCACTTTCGTCACAACTAGCTCAGTACCCGGTTCTCAAGTTTATTTAGTACAAGAGAGCCGAACTGAGCAAATGTAATAATAACTGCCTTTAAAACAATATTTGTAGCTCACCTAAAAACAACACAAAAAAAACAAAACATATATTAACTAATTCACTTTTCTATTTTATTTTAATTTATTTTCCGTTCGTGCTCATTATTTTAATTTAAAAAACAAATATATTTATGTAAAAATAATGTATATTCACATAACTACCACTCTCCTAAATTCTAATTGAACAAAAATTAATCTAGACAAAAATGATATATGAATTAAAAAAAAAAATTGAAAACGATTAAAAGCGATTTATTATTTGTTTCATATCGCAACGTGTCTCTTAACTTAATCAACGTCAATAACGAACAAGAAGGGCTGTAATCGAAATCCTCCGAATTTTCATCATCTTTGATCTTGTTCTATTATAAACAATGTAAGTTTGAATGTATTGTGTAAAAATAAATTGCTTGTATACAAAAATCGATTTTTACGCCCCCAAACTCAATATTCCTTAACAAATTTACAAATATTTACAATTAATAATAGCGTAGTTAAAATAATGTACAAAATTGTGAAGAATATCGATATAACGGACCATTTTGTACACAAATCTGTTATAACGGAACAATTTTCGGGTTTTAAGTATATATAAAAATAATTTGTACATTAATTCGAGACTAATCGAAGGAGAATTAATAATGGGGGCTTTCTGGGGCTTTAATCAGATAATTTTTGAGCGATTTCGATTTATTATGTTGTATAGAATCCAAAATCCAGGTCTCATTAACACAAATCATCGGCTTAATCAATTGTCCAATAACAATATCGGCATTTCGATACGTATTAGTCACTTGTCCTTTACAAAGTTCGATTAATTCTTTCAATTCTTCACGTCCAGGAGTTGTGTGATTATTTATAAAAATTCTACCGCTATTTTGAAAAATATCCATCGTATAATTCGGCCCGAAAGCTTGCCGTTCACGACGACACTGCTACAATTAGAAAATAAATCAAATAAAACAATTCGTAGATTAACTAGAAAAATACTTGAACCGCCGGTGAGAAATTGTTGAGTTCGTAATCTTCTTCTGGTAACCATCGGTCTTGTTCTAGCGACTTATCCAGCTGAAATTTCGCATAATTATTGATAATCAGTTTTTTGTAATTATAGAAAATTTACCCAATCGCGTTTTAAAATCCAACAACCTCGAGCCAAAGCCCTCAACATATTAATAGTTCTCTTCGATTCACCAGCTATAAGATGTGTTGTTTTTTTAGTTACGTGATTTTCAACATGAAAACCGCCCAATTTTCGAACATTTTTGAAAAAATCCTTCACCTCATCACGATGAAATCGCGTACAAACGATACTCGGTGTTTTCATTGAATCAATCCGTATTCGGTGTTTTCTACGTTTCTCTATACTGTCTTCGAATTCGAAACTACTTCGACGATTAATCTTATTATTATTATAGTTGATAGGCTTCGGAGTTATTGATAGACGTTGAGAACGTCGATGTGTCGATTTTTTCGATGAATTTTCTGAATCAATCGATTGATCTGTTTGAGATTGATCACAATTTGTATTTCTTTTACGTTTACGACTAGATTTATCGATATCGTCGAAATTTTGATTAATTTCTATTTCCAATAGTTTACGTCGTTCTTCTCGTTCTAAATTATCGTTTTTCGGTGTACAAATTATTGTATTCGGATCAAATAAACGTCGTCTTTTTATAACAATAACCGGTCGATTTTCATCAACTTTATTATCCTCATCAACACGATTCGCTAATAATTTCGAATTTTCTTTATTATTTTTATCATTGCTGTTTTTTGAATTTGAAGATATCCGCAATGATGACATTGAACTCGAAATTTGTCCGTTATTTGTTGAATTTTTATTGCTCGATTTGTTCGATGAAACATTCATTGATATGGTTTTTGTACGATCAGTTGAATCTCCATCATTCACAATTACATCATCAATGATATTAATATTAGATTTTGTGATACTCTGACTTCTATTTTTGTTATTATTATCAAGTCGTATTGATGATTCATCAGTTGCAATTGTTTTTGTAATATCAGACGACTCTTCATTTGATTCTCCACAATTCGTAACAACGTTAGATTTATTCGTGATTTTTTTACCAGTGATTAAAGATTTCGACTCGTTCGTACTAGTTGTAGTATCGAAAAAATTGAATTTTTTTTTCAAATGCCTACTACTATAACCATCGACAACACCACAATCTGAATCATCTGATGTTACTTCCGGTGATGAGACTTGAACGAAATTGGCCGATTCCAAATTTGTTAGAATTCCAACAATTTCGCTATCAGTTTTCGATGATGATATCGTTGATTTTGCTGAGCCATAAGTAGATTTTGTTGGTATTGGTATCATTAATTTACGTTGTTTATTGTTGAATTGACTAGTTTTATGAACATCGAAAGTTCGACGTTTCTCATCTTTAATCAAATCATCGAATTCTTTTTGGATTTGCTGGAAATTCATGAAATCGTCAACAATAATTGATTGATATTCAAATCAATTTACCGAACATAAAATCGAAGCGTTAGCATCATCTCCACCGAAGGCCGGATAATTCTTCTCAGGGACCCGATAACCTTTCTTTCTGATCGCATCCAACCATAAAACAGAAACTAAATGACACTTCAACAATCTTGCCATATTAAACGTGGTATAATCCGCATCCTAATCAAAATAATCGATTAATTTGAGGGTATTTCGTCAATTAAATTCGAATAATTTACTTTAAAAACGACATGAGTTACGCCTTTTGTTAGTTTATCTCGAACAACAGCCCCCATTGACTCCATGACTAGTTTAATACCGGCTGATCGATCAGCATTATCACGACGTACATCAACAAATGCTACAACACCTTCTAGTAGTTTTTCATGGGGTATTTTTGGACCTGGTGGCGGTAATTCGGTGTCTGTTCCACATTCAGATGAACTGTCCGATGTATTATTGAATTTTTCTAAGGCACGTCGTCGGAATAGAGCAAGAGGCCCCTCACAATTCGGTTTACGTTTCTTTTCACTTAGACTTTTCGTCAAGTTTTTCGTTTTATTCAATAATTTCAAAACGATTTGTCTTTTATCGGGATCATCTAGAATTGCTTCAATCAAATCAGGTGGTATTGTATTGTCGGATTTTGAAGATAATGATGCCGACATTGTACAATTAAAAACACCTAAAAACAATAATTAGACTAATTTCAATTAATTAACTGTATTAATTCACAATAATTGATAGAAATTCACAAATTAAATTGATGTAAACAATAAAAACTTGCTGTATTGGCGCTTTTTCAAAAAATAACTGGCATTTAGAGCTAAAATCACTAGATTAACTAAACACCGGACGCCATCTCTAAGTGATTGTCGTTTTTCGAACAATAAAAACCCTAGATTCGCTGAAATTTGTGTTGTCATTTCTACAATATTATCGAGTCATTGTGATTTTTAACTGGAAATTAGCTGAAATTATTGAATAAAATGACCCAATCAGAACCGGAACGTGAAAAATGCCTTCAAGATTACCGGAAGAAATTGGTCGAACATAAAGAAGTTGAGTCTCGATTGAAAGAAAGTGAGTAGTAAATTGACATAACCTCAAATTTATTAATTTCTATAATTATCTTGAAATTAGTGCGAGAACAATTGAAAGACCTTACAAAACAGTATGATAAATCGGAAAATGATCTAAAAGCGCTACAAAGTATGGGCCAAATTGTCGGAGAAGTCCTAAAACAATTGACTGAAGAAAAGTGTAAGTTTCTGTTGTGATTGTTTGAATTTGATTAATTTTTTTGTTTTTAGTCATTGTCAAGGCTACAAACGGTCCCCGTTATGTGGTTGGTTGTCGTCGTCAATTAGACAAACTCAAACTTAAAGCAGGAACTCGTGTAGCCCTCGACATGACCACTTTAACGATAATGCGCTATTTACCACGTGAAGTCGACCCCTTGGTCTATAATATGAGTCATGAAGATCCCGGCGATGTGACCTATTCAGCTATCGGTGGTTTATCGGAACAAATCCGTGAATTACGTGAAGTTATCGAATTGCCATTATTGAATCCCGAATTATTCATGAGAGTTGGAATAACACCGCCGAAAGGTTGTCTATTATATGGACCTCCAGGTACCGGAAAGACTCTATTAGCACGTGCTGTTGCCTCACAATTAGATGCGAATTTCTTGAAAGTCGTATCCAGTGCTATTGTCGATAAATATATAGGCGAATCGGCGCGTTTAATCCGGGAAATGTTCAATTACGCTAAAGATCACCAGCCTTGCATCATATTTATGGATGAAATCGACGCTATTGGAGGCCGGAGATTCTCCGAAGGTACATCAGCTGATCGGGAAATTCAACGTACTTTAATGGAACTCTTAAATCAGATGGATGGATTCGATAGTTTAGGACAAGTCAGTATTAATCGAATTCTATCTTTATATAATCGATTTATTTTATGATTTAGGTGAAAATGATTATGGCTACCAATCGTCCCGATACTTTAGATCCGGCTTTATTGCGTCCAGGACGTTTAGACCGTAAAATCGAGATTCCGTTGCCTAATGAACAGGCGCGTTTGGAAATTTTGAAAATTCACGCCGGACCTATCGCCAAACACGGCGAAATCGACTATGAAGCTATCGTAAAATTATCAGATTCGTTCAATGGAGCCGATTTGCGGTAATTTGATTTATTTATCCTCAAATATGATTCGAATTATTTTGTTTTAAGGAATGTTTGTACTGAAGCTGGATTATTTGCGATTCGTTCCGAACGCGAATATGTGATACAAGAGGATTTCATGAAAGCTGTACGAAAAGTTGCCGATAATAAGAAATTAGAGAGTAAACTCGATTATAAGCCTGTATAATTTTTTTTTTTATTTTGTAATCTTGGATTAAAACAAATTCTAATTAATTTTTATAGATCAAAATTGTCCTCATCAACTATTTCCTCAATTGTTTCTTGTTCATCATCCACAATTTCAATTTCCTCAATCAAATCATCCAGAATACCATGGGCTATTTTAGAATGGACTTGAAATTCAACTTCCGGTATTATAGAATCTATCAATAAACTTTCGACTATTCCTTCAGGATAAGTTGCATATAAAATATTCCACGCGTCATCCCGGACTGTTTCAACTATATTTTCGATGTATTCAACAGTTTCGAGACGATCGCGTTCGATTTCATCGAGTATTTCATAAATAATACCGTGTGCAGTTTCCAATTTTTCTAATCGTTCTCTTTCTAAAGCATTACGAATTGCTTGATTCTCAACTTCCGGTAATAATTGTTTTTCTAATAGATTTGCAATCATTGCGTCGCGTTCTTGTATCAATTTCCTGAAATACAAATTTTTAATAATTTTTTTCTATATATAGGCGACTTTATTTGGAACATTTCGTAGATATCGTAGGCGTCGTCTTCAACTTTTCTCAATAATTCTTCTAGATATTCTCTTGTTTCTTTAGCCGATATAAAATCCATAGCTTTTGTGATTATAGTTTCTAAATTTTCGGTAGCTATAGCTGTATGTTCGATACGTCTACGTTCGAGTAGCATTAAAATTGCATGAATTCGACGTTCTTCGATCAATCGTCGCAATTCCTGATTTAAATATTCCAATAATGAACCGACAATATTGCCTTGTAATTTACGTAAATTCTCTTGTAATTTGATTAATTCGTCGTATTCGAGCCGTTCTTGTCGTTGATTTAGTTTAGTTTTTGTTATTTCTTTATTGATTTTCTGGTTTTGTTCATCGAAAATGCCATGATTGTATTGTAATTCTTTGATTAATTGACGACAACGATCGCGTCCTTTGTAGATCTTTAAATTAATAATTGATTATAATTGTTGATTTTTTTTCTTGTTTTAGATATTACGAGAGATTGAGTGGCTCGTCCTCTTATTATCGATTGCATTGAGATAATTGCTTGGAAGCCGTCCTCTTCCCATTGCGGCACGCCCTCAACTTCTGGCGTATTCAAAAGCGACTTCGTACTCTCTACACGGACCATCAATGATTCGAATGGTTTGTCGTGTTTTTTAACTCGTAAATCTGGTATTTAAAATAAACATTAATTTGATAAACCGGAAAAGATACAAAGAATACCGATCACTAAACAAGATAAAACAGAGAGAATTCGACAAGTTTTAGAAAATACGAAGAAATTGAAGAATGATGGAAAAATGTTGATAAATAGCGAAAATTATCGATTATTCTTACTTTCGAGTTCTTGATGTAACTCTTTCAATACAGGCCCGGTCCATTTTGTTTCTCTAATACACAATCGCGTACCTGGTAATTTCAAACAATTGCTATCTTTAATTTTGGTGGCACGATCCAGCCATTTCGGTAATGTATCGTAATTTTCGATTTCCTCAAATTCGGGTAGATGTAATTTCGAACTTAAACATTTACGATTCTTATTGAATTTGATTTCTAATTCGGTTAATTTCCCATTTGGTTTTCTATCAATTGTTTCTTTAAGACGTAATTTTCTCAATTCACGTTCAGTTTTTTTGCGTAATTTCTGAATTTTATCATTTTTCTCAATTTCTTTGATATCGGCGAAATTTTTCGTTTTCAATTCGGATCGATTTCGTGATTTTTCATGTAATTCATTCAACATATCCTCCAATAAAGCTAATCGTAGATCTTGTATGTCTTGAATTTCTTGTTCACGATATTTCCATTGGTCATTTTCAATAGCTGCAATAAATTTACTGTATTCTTTGATATTATCGGAATAGTTTTCTTCTAAGTATTTTTGCCAGGCACGTTTCATCCTAGCACGTTCAATTAATTCGGCTTCATGTACACCAGGCGGTAGTCCACTACCCCATTCTAAGAAGTCCAATTTCAATAATTCCGGATCGGTACCTTCTATGATAACAAATGACGGTTGCCAGGGATGTGTTTGAGCTGATGATTCACGATATTTTGTTTGGATTTTTTTCGATTTTGATTTTCTTCTCGATTTTAATAAATTGCAATTTTCATCGATTTTAGTTGTTTCGAGTTGTTTTTGTTGTTGTTTGAATTTTGTAATTATCGGCGATTGGAAATATTTACAACGATCAACACCATCGACATCGATACGATTTTTACGTTGTTTCAT
>JAZBGZ010000506.1:0-12410 GCA_037414795.1 Stenodera caucasica | reverse complement strand
GCTACGACATTCATGAGACCTTTGTTTTATCAAAAATTCATGCAAATCAGCAGGAATTCCAACGAAATATCAACAATAATCGAAAATAAATGATTATTCGCAATAGTCCTCGCTTTGCACGGTACACAATTCGGACTTAACACGGTCTAAAGAGACTCCAATTGATACGTCACGGTTTCTATTTAATACAGTTCAAGTGATATGGAAAGATTATAACTGATAATTTTCAATTAAATTAAACTGTTTTATATCGAATTAGTCTACCGTGTGAATCGAGGATTTAAAGATCTCATCTCTATTCGGTGTGAACGCGGCTTAACTTTATTGACATAACCTCAAAATTCGGCTGTCATTTCGATATTTCTTGTACGATCAAAACAACTCTACGATTTAATCGGGGAAAATCCATAATATTTCAACCTTCTACAGTGATTAGAATGAATCATCTAGTGAATTAACGTGATTAATCGATAATTGTAATAATAATCTAGTGCCTTGTCGCTATTCATTCTTGTTCACCTCTCTAAATCGTCCGTTTATATTTCTAAATGATCGAATAGAACGATGTTTCGACGTAATAAACAAGAAAATAAGACCAAATTGGAGCACAAATTGTATTTAGTGAGTATTCTAGAAGATTTCCATAGATCGAAATTGATAAAAATTTATTTAAAGGCCCGTGAAAGTCCAGAACCGATCTTCGATTTATCCGATTGCGGATTGAGATCAGTACCAAATGGTATTTATTCGTTATGTAAAGTATTTTTAAAGGATATATTACGACTCGATCAGAATTGTTTGACTTCATTGTCCGGTGGTGGGAATTTGAAAGATTTACATTTGATAAAAATTTTGGATTTACACGAAAATAATTTCGCTCAATTACCTGAAGAAATTGACACCTTGAAAAATTTACGAGTAACTCAAACAATTCGCTTATTACACAAAAAATCACTGATAATTTTTGCAGGAATTATATTTGAATAATAATAATTTAAAGAAATTACCAGCGACAATTTGCCATTTGAATAATTTGAAAATTCTGAATGTCGCCTATAATTCGTTGAAGAATTTACCGGAAAATTTCGGCGAATTGAAGAATCTCAAATTGTTATGTTTGAACGGTAATAAAAATTTGGATCAATTACCGAAAAGTATGTGGAAATCGCAGAAATTGAACGAAATACAGTTGGATTCGATCAATTTCGTTTATCCACCGAAAGAAATTGCGGAACAAGGCGGCGAAGCTATCATCCGATATATTTGCAACGGTAATTTTAATAAATTAGTCGAATTATTATGATTCGTGAATCATTTATAGATGTCGGTGTGGAATTTTCGCCTTCAGAAAATGAAGATATCGAGCTAGTTCCGGATAATAATCAAGAATACCACGATTATTTCGAGGTAAACTATTGTATCAACTCGTAAAATAATTGAATTAATATTTAAAAAAAAATTGATGTGCTAGGTGAAGATCCATAACGAGTATTCATAAATCCATAGATTTCTAATAAGTTTCTTTTATTTGTTTCTAGGCGAAAATAAGGACGCTAGAAAACGTTAAGGCATGTTTATTTTACCATTATTTTATTATTTTATTAAACAAAAAAAAAATTATGGTCTTGATTATCATTTTTACATCATCACGCTTTGCATGCTTCAATCAAAATTTAGCTTAAACTCAGCTTATCTTAATCACTATAACACTTTAAAGATATTTCCAATTAGCCTAATTTGTGATTAAAAGTGTTGTTATATTCGCGATTTAAGTAATTGAAGTTTTATCAATTATAGAAACAAAAATTACAAGAATTTCTAGAATTAGAAAAAGCGAATGAAGAATCCCAGAAACAAGAATTCGAATTAGCGACAGCTCAAAAATTGAATAGAGAAAAAGTATACAAATCGAACTTAATTATAAAATTTATTAAATTATAATTTAATTTTAGTTATTAGCTGATATAACAGAACAACAATATAGAATGGATGTGGAATTATCGAAAATTCAACAAATCAAAGAATTAGATCGATTTCGTTTAATCGAACAAGTCCAAGAAGGTAAAAACGATATCTGTAATTTTCCATCAATTATAACAAAACAATTGGAATTGTAGCTGAACAAAATGCCGATATAACAATTCAACAATTATTACAATTATCACGTGAGCCTTTAGCTCAATTGATAGAACAAGAGAAAAATGAAGATGAACGATTATTGGCTGCAGCAACTAAATATAATGAAACATTACGTACAAATGAGATTTTGGCCGATATGCAGGATATTTTACAGCAGGAAACGAGTAAATTTCAACGTTTACACGAAGATCGGCTGGAAATTTCCCGCAGTATTCTCGAACAGTATAATTTTTAAATTAATTATAAATTGTATGAATATAAATTGATATTTTTTAGAGAGATGGAATCACATGATCGTTTAGCTGGTATTTTACAAAATCAGGATTTACATAAAGCTGAAATGGTGACGAAATTATTATTGGATAGTGATTTACAAAAAGCAGCCGTTTGTACATTATTAGAACGTGGTGATGCACGTATTTGGGGTTTATTACAGCAAGTTCGTTTAATTGAAAATCAATTAGCCGCTTTAACTCATATAGAAATCGATAAGAAAAAATTAGAAATCGATCAACATTTGGTAATAATCACAATTGTCTATAATAATAATAATTGTTATATTTATTATTAATTATAGAATGATTTGGCGGAGAAACGTATAAATTTATCGATTTTATTGATGGATTTATTACAACAACAACGTGAACGAAGGGCGCAATTATTATCAACTTTACAACGAGTTGAAGAAATTAATGATATAGCTGATGATTTTTGGCTAAGACAATATCAAAGACTACTAGATAAGTACGGTTTTGTCTTTGAATTTGTTTAATTAATCTAAAGTGATTTGTATTAAAACTATAGATTACCGAATGGTTTATCGGAAGCTCAAAAAAATATGGATCCAGCTTTGGCTCAAGCTCTTCTAGTAAACGGCGTTATAAATTGTCTACCGTTTTTAGCTAAATTAACTCAATCTCAATGTGATCTATAGATTTACTTATATATAAAATGACTTAAGTAATCGAATTTGTTTGTGATTTTAGGTGATATCGGTAATATAACAGAAGATGATCTCTTAGAGGCTGGAATTGTGAATCGTATTGATCGTTTACATATAATTGATGCATTCCAAATGTATAAAAAAGAGAGAATTTTCCATACGCCTTATCTACCGACAGCTCCTGTGATACCTTTAGAAACGGCTAGTGCTCCACTACCTGAACAACAGACGATGATAACGTCGAGTGAATGCGTTATTTGTCTGGATAATCAGGTGATTTTAATCATAATTATCGGAAATTTTTATAATTAATTAATTGTAATTAGTGTGAAATTATTTACGTGCCATGCGGACATCTCTGCTGTTGTCCCTCATGTTCGATCAGTGTGGACGAATGTCCGTTATGTCGAAGGAGTATCGAGCATAAAATTCGAGTGATTGCAGCATAATTATTGTTTGTTCTATTGGAAAAATATAAACTGCCGTTGAAATTATTGTCAATATTGTTGAAGATTTCGCAAAGTTTAACAGCTTTTTCTATGAATGATTATTGGATAATTAGCACAAATTGTGTGCGGCCTTAAATTCGGTGTTGAAAGCACACAATCATCTAGTCGGACTTACTTGCATATTTTTCATATAAACTACTCTTTATTATAATTATGATAATTAATAAAAATTTGATTGAATTATTCGTTGTCTTCGTCCTCGATGGTCTCCTCTTCGGCCATTTCTACGTCTTCGCCTTCCGCAACGGCCTTCTTTTTCTCGGTTTTCTTCTGTTTCGACGCTTTAAAATCTACAACAAGACCCCAATTAAGATCAATTTACGTTTAGATTTGAGAAACTACTAACCTTTGAGGAAATTTTGTAGAGGCTCTATGAATTCTTCAAATTCGAGCTCTTCTAGTGCCGTTATTATATCTTGGCCTGTTAGAGTTTTACGTTCGCTTTTTTGTGCCTCTTTAGTCGCTTGCGACGTTAAATATAACACGAAAACTGAAGCGGCTTTCGATAACGCACAACGTGCATCTTTTCCAACTATAACATTATCGGGAATTGCGTCTTTGATTATTTTCAATACTGTCGCATTCGGCAGATTCAAATCTTCCAACTTTTCGGCCATAATTCGATCGAATCAATTTAGAAAATTGGAAAATTCGACATAATTTAGATTGATGAAAAACCGCCGAAACTATTTGACATAAAATTGACGCACATTGCTGCCAACTATAGCAAAGCTTCATCAATTCAGCAATTGTCACAAGTGATATTATAGCATGATTTTAAAGTAATTATCGAGTTGATTGTAATCACAGATTATTTCGTCAATTTGTAATCAGAAATTAATGTTCTGAAATTAAAATTATTTCAATTATTGGGTGATTGGGTCCTGTTGTTAGTGGTCTGTCAAAAAAATTTGACAACTGACAGCGATTTTCAGTGACATGTCGTGTCAACCTGACAGATTGTTGGGAATAAACATTAAAAAATCGAGCGATATTCCATAAATTGTGTATAAAATCGTTATAATTCACCTAATTATAGTGTTTTAGAGACAATTTAGTCGAAATAAAGCGGCCAAATTCGGTTAAAAAAACATATAAAATAGTGTAGTAATATCAATAAATGTTCGTTCAATATTCAACACTTCAACACGTCACTAACAATGATCCCTTCTTTGAATGAATCGAAGGGCTTCTTGAATTGACCTACAAAAAAAAATTTCCAATTATAGTTGAATTAACGATGCATCAATCGAATACAAAAACCAAAGAAATGTTCATATTGAGGGCTTTAGAGAAAATTTTAAACGATAAAGAAATCAAACGATCCCATCATTCGCAACTGAAACGTGCCTGTGAAGCGGCCTTAGGTAATTAAACCATTCTTATCACCGTAAATAATTGAAAACAATTTCCCAATTTTTTAGAGGATATCAAAAAAGAGTTGAAAGACAGCGGCGGCGGCACCGGCAGTCATGATGATAGCGAGAAAATTTCGCATGCTTTACCAATACCGAAAAGTGGCCAAGTTAATGCTTTAACTACTGAAAAATATTTTCTACCGTTCGAATTGGCCTGTCAAAGTAAATCGGCGCGAATTGTCGTAACCGCTTTGGATTGTCTACAAAAATTGATAGCTTACGGTCATTTAACTGCAAATGTTCCCGATTCCACGACACCAGGCAAATTGTTAATCGATCGCATTGTCGAGACGATTTGCGCTTGTTTTACTGGACCACAAACCGATGAAGGTGAATATTGTTATTAATCGAATAATTGATTATTGATTATAATGATTTACAGGAGTCCAACTACAAATAATTAAAGCTCTTCTAACTGTTGTGACAAGTCAGCATGTGGAAGTCCATGAAGGTACAATTCTATTGGCTGTACGGACTTGTTACAATATCTTTTTGGCTAGTAAAAATTTGATCAATCAAACAACAGCAATAGCAACATTAACACAAATGTTGAACGTTATTTTTACACGAATGGAAAATCAAGCATTAGAAGCCGAAGTCCAAAATGATATTCAACATGTACAAATTTCGATTAATCAAGACACGAAATCGATACGATCGGAAATTTCCGAAATTTCCAACGATATAGAAACGATAAATAGTGTTGAAATTGTAGCTGAAATCGTCGATGGATTAGTTGATGATGTTTTAGTTGAAATCGAAAATCGTTCAAATTACGATAATTCGTTAATTTTAAGGTAAATCATCATATTTGTTGATAACTAGAAATTAATTGTTGAATTTTTAGAATTCCATCACAAGATAGTATGGATCATAGTGAGAATGATGCGGCTGTTACAGCGAAATTTACACATGTTCTACAAAAAGATGCCTTTCTAGTATTCCGGGCATTATGTAAATTATCAATGAAACCATTACCGGAAGGTACACCCGATCCGAAATCACATGAATTACGTTCAAAAATTCTATCATTACAATTATTATTATCAATATTACAAAATGCCGGTCCTGTTTTCCGTTCAAATGATATGTTTATAACGGCAATAAAACAATATTTATGTGTTGCCTTATCGAAAAATGGCGTCAGTTCAATACCGAAAGTATTCGAATTATCATTGGCGATATTTTTAGCGTTATTATCAAATTTTAAATTACATTTAAAAATGCAAATTGAAGTGTTCTTTAAAGAGATTTTTTTGAATATATTGGAAACAACAAATTCATCATTTGAACATAAATGGATGGTAATACAGGCATTAACTCGAATTTGTGGTGATGCTCAAAGTGTTGTTGATATTTATGTGAATTACGATTGTGATTTATCAGCAGCCAATCTATTTGAACGTTTAGTTAATGATTTATTTAAAGTAGCGCAGGGTCGGCACAGTATCGAATTAGGGGCATCATCAAATCAAGAACGTGCAATGAAAATATTAGGTTTAGAATGTTTAGTATCGATATTAAAATGTATGGTTGAATGGAGTAAAGATTTATATGTAAATCCGAATTTACAATCAACAGTTGGTGAGAATCCACAAACAAAAGAAGGTGATACTGTATCACTAAAATCACATGGTGGCTCAACAACTAGTCTACATTCTAGTGATTGTTCATCGAATAGTAATAATAATAATAATAATAATAGAGAAATTTTGGATTCACCAGAACAATTGGAAGTATTGAAACAACAAAAAGAAGTATGGGAAACTGGTATTGAAACATTCAATCGTAAACCACGTAAAGGAATTAGTTTTTTACAAGATCATGGTTTATTAACAACAAATTATGATGATATAGCAAAATTTCTACATAATGATGATCGTTTAGATAAAACGTTTATTGGTGATTTTTTAGGTGAAAATGATGAATTTTGTAAATCAGTTATGTGTTCATATGTTGATCAAATGAATTTCATCAATATGGATTTTGTAGCAGCATTACGTCATTTTCTAGATGGTTTTCGTTTACCTGGTGAAGCTCAAAAAATTGATCGTTTAATGGAGAAATTTGCTAGTCGTTATTGTGAATGTAATCCAAATAATGGTTTATTTGCTAGTGCCGATACTGCTTATGTACTCGGTTTTTCTATTATTATGTTAACAACAGATTTACATTCACCTCAAGTTAAAAATAAAATGACTAAAGATGAATATATTAAAATTAATCGAGGTAATACCGATAGTAAAGATGTACCAGAAGAGTATTTATCGCAAATTTATGATGAAATAGCCGGACATGAGATTAAAATGAAAAATACAACAAATAAACCGGGTAAACAACAAATTAATAGTGAAAAACGTCGAAAAATTTTATTTAATATGGAAATGGAGGCGATATCAACAGCTGCTAAAAATCTAATGGAATCTGTATCGCATGCTCAAGCACCATTTACATTAGCTAAACATTTAGAACATGTCCGGCCGATGTTTAAAACAGCTTGGACTTCATTTCTAGCCGCTTTTAGTGTCGGCTTACAAGATTGCGACGATCCGGAAGTTGCTAGTTTATGTTTAGATGGTATACGTTGTGCTATACGTGTTGCATGTATATTTCATATGTCTTTAGAACGGGATGCTTACGTACAAGCATTAGCTCGATTTACTTTATTAACAACAAATCACCCGATTATGGATATGAAAGCGAAAAATATCGATACAATTAAAACGTTAATTATGGTAGCCCATACTGATGGTAATTATCTTGGTAGTAGTTGGTTGGATATATTGAAATGTATATCACAATTGGAATTGGCACAATTAATTGGTACTGGTGTACGACCTGAATTTTTAAGTCATAAACCAACTGACTTAAGTTCAAAAGAACATATCGGACAGACTAGTTCGCAAAGTGTTGTTGTTGCCGTTGATCGTATATTTACCGGTTCTATACGTCTAGATGGTGATGCTATTGTTGATTTTGTTAAGGCTTTATGTCAGGTATCTTTAGAAGAATTGGCACATCCCGGCCATCCGCGTATGTTTTCATTACAAAAAATCGTCGAAATTTCCTATTATAATATGGGCCGTATACGTTTACAATGGTCACGTATATGGCAAGTATTAGGTGAACATTTCAATACAGTTGGTTGTAGTTCAAATGAGGATGTATGTTTTTTTGCTGTTGATAGTTTACGACAATTATCAATGAAATTTATTGAAAAAGGTGAATTTTCAAATTATCGTTTCCAAAAAGACTTCCTACGACCATTCGAACATATAATGAAAAAGAATATATCACCAACTATACGCGATATGGTTGTTAGATGTGTTGCACAAATGGTCAATTCACAAGCTAATAATATTAAATCGGGTTGGAAAAATATATTTAGTGTTTTCCATTTAGCTGCTAGTGATCAAGAAGAAAGTATAGTTGAATTGGCATTTCAAACAACTGGTAAAATAATAATGGAATTATATGATAGACAATTTCAATTGATGATTGATTCATTTCAAGATGCCGTTAAATGTCTATCAGAATTTGCATGTAATGCCCGTTTTTTAGATACATCAATGGAGGCAATACGTTTAGTACGATCATGTGCTTATAGTATAAGTACATCATCACATCTATTTGCCGAACATACCGGTATGGAAAATGATGTTACAGTAGCTGAAGATGATCGTATATGGGTACGTGGATGGTTTCCATTATTATTTTCATTATCTTGTGTTGTTAATCGTTGTAAATTAGATGTACGTACAAGAGCTTTAACAGTATTATTCGAAATAATTAAAACATACGGCGATACATTTAGTAGTCATTGGTGGAAGGATTTATTTAAAATATTATTTCGTATATTCGATAATATGAAATTACCGGAACAATATACAGAAAAAGCCGAATGGATGACAACTACTTGTAATCATGCTTTATACGCTATAGTTGATGTATTTACACAATATTTCGATATATTAGGTCCGTTATTATTAGAAGAATTATATTCACAATTACATTGGTGTGTACAACAAGATAATGAACAATTAGCCAGATCCGGTACAAATTGTTTAGAGAATCTCGTCAATTCCAACGGACATAAATTCGATCAAATCACTTGGGATAAAACATGTAAATGTATGTTGGACATATTCGAATCGACAGTACCATCGGCTTTATTAACATGGAAACCGGAATCAATGAAAACAACAGCTATTATCGAACAAAATGGCGATGTTAAAGGCATATTGAAAAAATCATCATTCAGTTATGATTTGAAAACAACCAATGATGCACAATTATTCAATAGTTTAACAATTAAAAGTGCAGTTCAATTAGAATTAATACAAACAATTGACAATATTGTCTTCTATCCGGCTACATCGCGTAAAGAAGATGCTGAAACATTAGCATTAGCTACAGCCGATATGACCGGTAATGGAAATATGACCGAATTTCAACGTGAAGAACAAGGCATGTATCAATTGTTAAGTTCACCGGATCTATTACAATTGACTGATTGTCTATTGAAATCGCATCGATTTGCGAAAATTTTCAATTTAAATCATGAACAAAGGAATTTATTGTGGAAAGCCGGCTATCGTGGTACAGTTAAACCGAATTTATTGAAACAAGAAACACAAAGTTTGGCTTGTTTATTACGTATACTATTCAAAATGTATTGTGATGATAATCGACAATTACATTGGACGGTGATTGAGGCGAAATTAATTGGAGTTTGTCAAGAGGCATTGGATTATTTTTTGAAATTACAAAGTGAAGCCCATCGTGACGAATGGACGATGTTGTTATTATTAGTATTGACGCGACTACTCAAAATGCCGGACGATAGAGTAACTATCATTATAATATCAATTATTGCTATATTATCATTTGTTTTTTTTGGTTACAGTTTGCGGTTCACGTGTCCCGTTATTATCCTCTACTTTGCGAAATTGTTTGTTTCGATTTAAAGGCCGAATTGAGATCGATTCTACGACGGGTCTTTTTGCGTATAGGGCCCGTTTTTCACATAACTAACTCAACGTAATTATTCCATTTCGTTAATTATTCCGTAATTATAAAATATAATTGGTAGAAATCGCTTGATTAATTTGTGACAAATGTGCCTTGGATTTGACAAAAGAACAGTTTCCGAGCTAGATTGTTTTGCTACTGCTGGATGAATGGTTTGTAATTATTTGTAAAATGTCGATATGGATTACGAATAGAATAGCCGAAATTCCTGGATGTAAATAATCATTAATTACAATAATTAAATCTTTATTTAGTCATGTTCTATTGTTATATAAGAAATACAGTAATAAAATATATATTAAATAAATTATTGTGGTTGAATTTAAGACACTTGGTTTTTTGGTCAAATTCTGGTCGATCTAATTTGGATTGGTCTAGGCGATAATTTAGCGGAATTTCGGGATAGTGGCCGTTTAGCTTTCTCAATAATCCGTAAACGATCCGCTGATATGATCGACATTTGTTCTTGGATCGAAATCGTGAAGAAAATATCGTGGAAAGCGTAACATGCCGCCGATACCTAACAAAACAACTCCAACTAAACCATTTTCTAACGTAAAACAATTCACTTACCTGCTGTAATAATCGGCGATGTAGCTCCACATCGGCCTCTTCAATAATTTCAGTATTATGCAACTGTATAGCACACAATAAGGCATCTTTAATTGTTTCAATCAGCATTTGTACTTTTTCAGTTTTGATTAAACGACGTACAAGATAGCCACGAATGCCAGCTTGAATCGTTCTAGCTGCCCATTCTTCGTTATTATCGGGATAAATTAGCCGTCTTTTAGTATTTTTAGTATTTTTTAAATTGATCGTATCGATATCGATATCCGGTATTGGAGTTATTGTAGTATCCGTTAATGAATAATACAATGATTGACTTGATGATATTGACAGATTCGTTCTTGGATCGTCTGTCAAATGTTCAGTTAATTTGTTGTGATTTTGGGTATGTTGTAATTGTTCGTTGTTCTGTTTATCGAGGATTTCCATAATTTTCGGTATACTACTCGGTGGGAAAGTTTCCAAAATATCCTTCAACATCGGATCGGTATTGTGGCTGGTTTTCCCATCAGAATTCGGCTCTAAAGGCGTCAATAATTTGATTTGTTCTACTTTAATGTCGGTTTCTATCACATAAGTGGATTTCGGTTGATTATTGCTGTTGATTACGGTCTCCGGTGATAGACTCGAATAATCTAGACTAGTATCGTTGCTGTGATTTGTTGATTTCTCTAAAATAGCTTCACTACATTTTTTCGCTTCATTCTCTAAATGTGCCAGTAATATCGGACTAGGATTATCTATTGTATAAGAGTTGCTCCGTATCAATTTCGGTTTATCTAAAACAGTTTCTTGTGTATTGGAATCGTTATTAATTCGATCAGTTGATACGTATTCGGAGACTTCGACTGTTTCTAATGTTAAATTCGGTGATTTCTTTCGATTTGTTTCTCGATCAATCGTACAATCATTGACTGTTATTTGCATTTCTATTGTTTTCGGTTGTGCTAAATTTCTAGTTTGTGATTGTAAATTTTGTAAACTATCCATACATTGTTTGAAAACGTGCTGTCGAGTTAATTTTCTTTCCAAAGCGACCGCCTTTTCGCGATATTCCCGACAATCTTGGCGAATATTCGGCGTCAACTACAAGAAAAAAACGGATTGTTTCAATTCAAATAATTCGATTCGAAATCTTACCAAAGGGGGTAATATGGGGATACCGGCGATTTTGATACATGAAACGTACGATTTACCAGCCATTTCTTCGATTAACGTCGATAATTTGATAAAAAATTTAGAAAAACCTAATCTGACACCATTTTTCTGTTTGTATCATAGCACAACGACGAATTGTTTATTATAACCTCAAATTATTTGGGAAAATTATTCCATAGATAATAGACGATTAATACAATCGTCGTTATTAAATCATTAGATTTCGATATTTTCCGGCTTCCATTAATTTCAATTGTATTTTTGAAAATTTTAGTTTTTCCATTAAAGAAGCGCAACTTGGCATCGTCGCGATTATGTCCTCCATTCAACTGTTTACAGGCCAATTTTTTTTATTGAATGCTAAAAATTACAATTTGCCCCGTGATTTTGAAGAATAATCCAAAAAAATCACCAAGAAAATCCATTGAAGTGATCATTTGGAAATAACCATCAAATTAGAGACACTTCCAGTACTACAAGAGAAGTTTGGCAACGTCGAGCTTTTTAAAATGGCGGTGAGCATTTAAGAAAAAGAATATACAGGATGTCTCAGTGAGTGGCGTACCACCTAAATAAAACTAGCTCAAATATTTCCATATTTTTATTTTGATATAATTTAAAGATTACAGTAATATGACATTC
>JAZBGZ010000505.1:8786-23960 GCA_037414795.1 Stenodera caucasica | reverse complement strand
TTTCGGAAAATGAAGTTTTTCTGCTTTTTTTTTTTGCTTCATATAATTTGAAACGACACAATCTTCTCAACCAGAAGGCGAAATTCTCAAGACATTAAAAAAAAAAAATGAGAAGAACCGGCGTAAAAAGGATGGAAATTCCGTGAGGACTTCTCTGAAATTTTCTTAGAAAATCTTGATTTAAGATTTTCCTTGGAATTCAATCGATAATTAAAAGTTCTAATTGAATTTTAGTAAATGTTGACCGAAAAATTTTGATTTTTTCCTCAATATATTTGCTAATTTAGGTACATAAAGAAAATCTCACTGGAAATGGAGCCTATATATTTTTCCAAGGCTTCGCTCAACACCCCCATAAATGTTTATTTCGTTCTATTGATCGCTGTATGAAAATTTAGCGTAAATAAACAAATGAAGAAATACAAAAAAATGCGAATTTACGCTCTACTGCAAAGCAAGAATCCACAAAACAGCGAACAATGTAGAATTTCCCACGCAAAATGTCAGGAATTTTACGAAAAACCATGAATACAAAATTTTAATTCTGTCGAATAAGCGAATCAACACGAAACAGTTCAATTAGAAAATTTAAAATAAAGAATTTTCTACTTCAATTTGAATACGCAATTTTTTTTTGTTTGTTTTCTAAAAATTCTTTTGTTTGAAATAAACGATACCACAACTAGACATTAAATCAGCAACTACTAACAAATTTAGATGAATAGATGTAAATTCTATCGGGGATTTCCTCCAATAATTTCCAAGCGGCTGGTTAGTTTAGTTTAATGTTAACAACTTTAATTCGCGGAATGAATCAAATCTTTGGTCATTAATTTCAATCCAATCTAAGCCCATAACTTTATCATTATCATTAATAATAATAACTACAGATATCTCAATCAAAATAAATGATATAAAATATACATAGAAAAAAAAAACATAATTATATCCCCCTTAGCGAATTTTAAGTTCAGTTGTAAAAATGGTGGATGCGCCGGGCGACTCGCAATTATTCCCAACTCTATAATAATTTTTTTTATTGAGCTCTCTACTCAAATTAAATTGATTAAATATATTTTTTTTATGATTCTTCAATAATTTTTACTTCGATTAGAGTAATTTGGGGTATGACTAGACTAATAAAATTGCGATAATCGATCCGACAAATCAATCAAGAAAACGAAAAAAATTTAAATATTCGGAATGTTGAAGATACTTATTGTAAGATTTATAGTCACTTGAAATAAAACAACATATGATCTAAATATTGTGTACAGACGATATTGAGGTCAAAACCAACATCCACTTCAACTATGACCTTTTGACGGTTTCACATCTTTGCCTAGAATAATGGCTCATTGCCAGCTTTCAATTCGAACAAATGCATGAAACATATGCGTAGAAACAGGCAAAAAACAACAACAACAACAACAAGATTAAACCATCAACTTGAATATTCTAGAATGAGGCTTCCCAACATAAAGATTAAGTATTGTAATTCCAATAATGCAATCAAGTCTTTGGCGATTCAGACATTACGTTCATAACAACGAATTAATTAAAATCAAGTTGAAAATCGACCGGCTGTTGATCAAAATTCGTTTGTTTACAAACAACAACAACAACAACAACAATTGAAATAACCTACTTGTGATTTGTGGAAATTTCGATGTTGAATCTTCTGAAATCGTGTCGGAAACTTTACAAATTACCAACAATTCGTCACTAATTCGTTGTGATCGGGTATCGACAATTGAGTCTCGCCAACTCGATCTCGAATCAACTTATCTATTGGAGGGTTTGTATGAAACTGACGACGATCGCAGATGGGGCGGTTCCTTCAGTATTGATCATCACAACGTTGTGTTGTCTTCCCCCCTCAACCAATTCGATGATAAGGGACAGAAATGTACAGAATTCTGATACAGGGCAATGCACTTGGCCAGGACCCAAACATGACGTTTTGTAGGGGGTGGTTGATGCGGATGAAACTACGTCTCATTTATTATTAACATATTTCGATCCTCAATCGATCTAAAATTCCGAACAATCGAACACTATTCCCAGTATTCAATCCATCAATAATACCCTAATTTAATTCCTAGAACTCGGTCCTTTCCTACACAATTCTCCAATTATACTCGACTTTTCTATACTCAGATGTTTCTTAATAGTCACGTTTTTCATCACATCGACTATTAAACGAACGAGAAATAAGCATAGAATGCGATAATAATCTACAAGAATTTGAAAGCCAGTTCGTTATTTCCATTCTTGTCGACTTGTTTGGTTTTCTCCCCCTTATTTGTTCGATTGAGGCCACTTTTTATCGAGAAATCTTGTTTTATTTCCAACCACTCCATCTCCTTCAACATTATAATTGAGACAATTATTGAATTTCCGTAGAAACTCCACCAAATCTCCAAATGATGCCGAATTAATAATCAAAATCTCAAATTTCGCGCCAAATTCCAACATATTTATAATTACCGACATCTACCCACTCACTATAAAAACCGACTGATTACGCTACTACTCAACAGATGGCGGAATAAACGCGAATCGTTTAGATTTCTCTAAAAACTATTCTATTGTTTAAGATCCGTTATTCTTGAAATTTAAATAATCGATTGAATTAATTTAGCATGATTATTTTTGGAACAATGAGGCTAGTTTTAGTGGTATTTATTGTTGTTGAATTGGTAACGTTTGCGAGTAGTGGGGTTGGAAAACCAAAATCACCGCCTACTTTTCATTTTATGCCGGTCAGTGACTCAACAGTCAGCTACGTGTAAATGGTTCGTTAGAAAAACTGTTTTTTTTTTCTCTCTGTGTTTCAAATCAAATAAGTGTGTAAAATACGTTATTTTTTACGTATTCATCGCTTTATCACCAATCAATCCGTCATTAGGTAATTATCAATAATAAAAAATTATTGTAAATTTGCCCAAAATTATTGTTAAAGTTAGCAGGCGTTGGCCAAAGGTGTTTTGATGTTGTTTGTATCTCTTTGAAAAAAAATCAAGTAGTAGGGGGGTATAAATTATGACATATGTCAGGCATTGTTTTTTTTTTTTGTTATTTCAAATAACCGGCCTACTAGAATTAAGTTTATTCAATTGAACAATTTTAATAATTATTAATTTTTTATTTAATTAGGGAGAGATGTTTAAGTTTATTAAAGCGAAAGGGCCGCATCCTACAGCCGAACGACAGAAATTACAAAAGGACCTTTTCTCATACAGACGGGTGAGTTTTACACATAAATTTTCTCCTTTTTTTTCTAATATCTATTTTTATTGATTTTTTTTGTCGTTGATTAATTTTTCCAGTCTAAATCTCTATTTTTATCTTATCAAATACAAACATTAGTAATAATTGGAAGGATAGGCTTTTTACAGGTTGTTATTATTGTGTGTTATAATGTATTATCTGATTATTGAAATAAGCGAAATTGTGCAATTTTATTTGTTTTGTTTAATTTTTGATTCGTTTTTTAGGCGTTGAAACAACAAAGATTTCAACATTAAACCCAATTTTTCGACACTAAAACAATATCAAAAATTTCGAGAAAAAAACTAGGTTATGTGCAACAATCGAAGCCGACTCTGTTATTATTTTATATTTGAGAAATATTGTCGTCTGTAATTCGAGATTTTTGCAAATACTTATTTTACAATAAAATGTGAAAAATAGAGAGCAAATATCGAATGGTTGGGAAATATAAGCAATTTGATAAAGTGGAAATTAATAGGAAAAATCAAGGTCTTCTAGATCGTTATTATTTCTACAAATTGATAAACATAATCATTGTTATTAAACAATGGATTTTGATTATCTTTAAATTTCGATTTAAAACGAGATTTCTATTAATTGCACTATTTTCAGTCAAATTTATCAATTATCATCGAATGATAAGAGCCTACTCAATGAGTAGGCCTAGAACAAAGTGTCCTTTCAATAATAATGAAAATTGTATTTCGAATCGTAATTCATTTGTTATCAACCGATATTCTATTATTTCATCAGCATCCAAAGCACACTTGATATGATTCATTCTATTCTAAGGGCTAATTTTCTCGATTTCCGGTCTTCTTCTCAATAATACAAATCAAAATAATACTCACTCATTAGACAAGGATAGAATATTGAATATCGTTTTATTAGATACTATGAGTAATACATAACGGTTATTTATACATACTATATTCTTTTGTTTTTTTTTTTTCAGACATTACAGCATGGTTTTCCACATAAACCCACCGCTTTAGCTTGGGACCCATCTTTACGTTTATTATGTTTGGGAACAGCTACTGGTGCTTTGAAAGTATTCGGCCGGCCCGGTTGTGAATTTTATGGTCAACATCAACAACCCTTGGCTATAATTAGGATTGTTTTTTTGATAAATCAAGGCCGATTGGTAACATTGTGCGATGATAATTCGTTACATTTATGGGAAATAAATAAGAGTAGTTTGATTGAAATTAAACAGCAATCATTAGAAGGAAAATTGAAGAAAATCTCGACTATATGTTGTGAAAGTAATGGGAAATATTTGTTATTGGGTACAGAAGGTGGTAATATTTATTTATTGGATTTAACAACATTTACAATGACGCCCGATATTATTTATCAAGATGTTGTTATGCAGAAGTAATTGATTTTATTTATTTTTTTCTAATTTCTGTTTGTTTAATAATTGTTTGTAAATTTTAGTGTACCACAAGATTATAAATTGAATCCGGGTGCTGTTGAAGCGATTCACGAACAACCGAATCAATCGAATCATATATTGATTGGTTATAATCGTGGTTTGATTGTTTTATGGAATCGTCAAGATAATACAGCTACAAAAACATTTATATCGAATCAACAATTGGAATCGTTATCATGGCATGATGATGGGAAATCTTTTACGAGTTCCCATAATGATGGTAATTTTTCCAAATTTAAATCAATGATGGCTGACTTTAAAGAATCAGTTAAGCCTAAATTTTTGCCATCACTGACTTAAATCAAAGATGAGCTTATTTATTATTTTTATAAAATTTCAGGCAGCTACATGATATGGGATATCGATCAAAACGAAAAACCAATCCAAGACCCTATAACAACATACGGCCCATTTCCATGTCGTTCAATACCGAAAATTCTACGTAAACAATTGAATGGAAAACCATTGATTATATTTTCAGGTGGTTTACAACGAGCCAATCATAGCGATAAATACACAGTTTCCATTATACATGAAGATCAACATGTTGCCTTCGATTTTACTAGCAAGGTATAAAACTAATTTTTTTTTCTAATTCACCAAAAAAAAAAAGACAATTTTAGAAATAAATATGCTTTTTGTGTTGTTTCTTTTATAAATGTCAACAACGTCTAGATAACAAATCAAAATTGCGATACCGAGGATGAAATATACGGGAATCAGGTACAAAAATTGTGTGGAAGTTGCATGATTTTTGTAGATTTTTCGTGTGTTCTTTGTTTTTGTTTAAATTACTAAAATTAATTCTAAAACTTTTTTTTTTTTTTTAAAAAAAAATTAATAAAATTATTTTATATACAGGTGATAGATTTCGTAGTAATTGACACTAAAATTGAAACAAATGAAAATAACGATGAATTAACAAATGGTACAACAACCAAACCGGAACCGGAAGCTCTAGTTGTTTTAGCTGAAGAAGAACTAGTTGTAATCGATTTACAAAATAAAGAATGGAAAATGATGAATTTACCATATTTGAATTCGTTGCATGCTTCCGCTATTACTTGCAGCCAACACGTTTCCGGTAATTATTACTATTATTATTATTATAGTTTTGTATAATTTTATGATTCAGGAGTCCCGGAAGAAATCTGGGAACAATTGAAAGACGCTGGTAAAGCCCAAACCAATCATCTATATTCAACACGTCCATGGCCGATAGATGGCGGTAATCTATTATGTTCTAAAGGTGCCCAACCACGTCGTGAATTATTATTAACCGGTCATGAAGATGGTAGTGTTAAATTTTGGGATGCCGGCTCTGTTAATTTAACATTAATTTATAAATTCAGCACATCGCAATTCTTTACAGGCGACGATATCGATGGTAATTATCCCAATTATTATTATTATTATCAATATTATAATTAATTGAGTGAAATTTTTTTTTAGCACCATCTCCTGATCCCGATGATATCGAAGACGAATGGCCACCATTTCGCAAAACTGGTATTTTTGATCCGTATTCAGATGATCCACGATTAGCTGTCAAAAAAGTTGTTTTATGTCCATTAAGCGGTATGTTGATTGTTGCTGGTACTGCTGGTCATTTAATTATAGCAAAATTCGATACGGAAATATTACAAAATGAAATTAAATTAACAACAATGAATATTGTAAATGATCGAGATAATTTCGTATGGAAAGGACATAATGAATTGGCACCAAAAAAAATCGAATTAAATCAACCACGTGGTTTTCAAGCTACAACAATTCTACAATTACATCCACCTGCTGCTATTACTGCTTGTGTTCTACAAGCCGATTGGGGTCTAATTGCAGCTGGTACTGCTCATGGTTTAGCCCTATTCGATTATATTAAAAATAAACCGGTGATGGTTAAATGTACCTTGAATCCGAACGGTAAATAATTCTCTCGAATTTCTCAGAAATTTTTTAATAACTATTGATGAATTTTAGATTTGAATGGTACTGGAGATACGCCGATTTCGCGTAGAAAATCCTTTAAAAAATCTTTACGCGAATCATTTAGACGTTTACGTAAAGGCCGATCAACACGTCGAACTACTAATACAACAACAACTACAACAACACCAGAATCACCTAAACAACGTAAAGATGATAATGTAAATATTTTAGAAGCGAAACCGGTCGAACGGCAAATTGAAGCCCGTCCTGTTGACGATTCAATGGGCTCATTTGTACGTTGTTTATATTTTGCAAGGACATTTTTGATTAATGGTAATAAAAATTGAGGTTTGGATCAAGGCTCCAATTCCTTTTTCCTTTGTACAAAAAATAATAATACAGCAACTGGTCCAAATATCTCGGCTGTTTACAAGACAATCGATAGAAATTTTAATTTTTGTCCCGGAAAAATCAAATATGTTTTGATTCAAAGAGGAATCGGCGTAGGCCTTGCTTTAAACATGTAATGTTTCAATTAATATTTCTTAATCAAGTTCTCTGGAAATTATAAAACAAAGAAATTTGACTTGACAATTGTATAGGTTGCTATAGTAACGGAAATAACAGTGTAAAAAATTGATTGATAGTAGATAAATTGATATCAATTTCCGGTACTTCCGGTTTAAGTAGGGAAAATATTTTGTGGCTTTAATATAGATGAGATGTTTCTATTTATTATCCGAAAATTCCGCTTATTTTGTCATATTAATAACTAAGATATTTGGACTAATTGTTGTACAATGGACACGTTGTGTAATAATTTGTAAATTTTTATAATTTATTAGTACAAAATACCAATCCGACATTATGGGCTGGTACAAATAATGGTACAGTCTATACATTTACTATATCGGTACCATCTGGTGTGAAACGTGAACAAGACGATGTCATCTGTCAAATAGCAAAAGAAATTCAATTAAAACATCGTGCTCCTGTAATTGGTATTGCTGTATTAGATGGTTCAAATAAACCATTACCAGAACCATTGGAAGTGGAAAAAGGTGTATCACCATTACCGGATACACAACAATCACATCGTGTAATTATAGCATCTGAGGAACAATTTAAAATATTCACATTGCCATCAGTTAAGGCTTTTTGTAAATATAAATTGACGGCACATGAAGGAGCACGTATTAGACGTATGGCTTTTGGTAATTTTTCATGTACAATACAAGATATACAACAACAACAGCAACAACAACAACAAATACAACAACAACAACATGAACATAAAGAAATTGATTTATTATGTTTGACGAATTTAGGTGATTGTTTAGTTTTAAGTATACCGGATTTAAAGAGACAATTGAACGCTGCTGCTATCAAACGAGAAGATATCAAGTAACTTTAATAATTTATTTTTGATTAATAACAATAATTATAATTATTATTATTATTTTTAGTGGAATATCTTCGTTGGTTTTCACGAAAAATGCCGAAGCCTTATATTTACATTCTTCATCTGAATTACAAAGAATTTCATTGGCTTCAGCTTATGTAACAAATGCACGTTGTTATTTGTCGTTACCAATTGGGGCACGTGATGATGCTGTTTCAACAACAGGCTCTGAACCTGAAACACAAGAACAACAACAACAACAAGATCAACAACAGCCTTTAGTTAATGGCAATACAGATAATGATAAGGTTGGTTTATTTGGAATTTTTTTAAACACAGTATAAGTTTCAAATGTGATTCTTTTTCTCGAAGAGGTCAATTGTTTTTTATACTGTCTCTTCCTTGATTATTTCATCAAGTTTATGAACTAAATCATTTAAATCAATTAGAAACAGTTGCTAGAAATTCAAATATCGCAATAATAGTTGTGAAACTCGTTCCATTGTTTTAACGTTCAATAACCCACGCCAACTTGGATTAAAATTGACTAATTTTCGGAGAAAAAAACCGAATCCAATTGTATAAAAAATAAAAAGAATCATAATTGAGACTTATTCTGGATATGATAATAAAATAATTTAATTGATTTAGATTTAATTTCTTATGTTTCATAAATCAAAAAATTGAAAAAATTCATCAAATTTAGATAGAGGAAGTTCGTGAAAATGGCGATGAAAATCTACATAATGTAACAGTATCAAGTAGTGTTGGTGATATAACAATTGATAGTGTAAAGGATTATCTTGGTTCAGGTGAGGATTTAAATAATAGACGTAATCTAAGCGGTGTTACTGTTACAAAAACTGTAACAACAATTGTGAGTAGTAGTCAAGATAATACAAATTTAGCAACAACAACAACAACATCGACAACAACAACAAATAATACAACACTAAATACAGCATCTTCGATAATAACAGCAACAGAGACAAATAATTTACAGGAAAATAGTGAGTGTCTTGCTTTTTTTGTTTCTATTCTATTTAATTATTATTATTATTGTTAAGTTTTTGTTTTGTTATTTATTTATAAATAATTTGCTCTATTCTATTGCTTTTTGTATTCTGTTTATTTTTGTTGCTTTTGTAGTAATAGAGAGTGTCACGGAAGGATCTGCACCGCCTTTTGAGGTTAGAAATCTTATATTCTCGCTTAAATAAAAAAAAACAACAAAACAATAAAAATACTAACTTTTTTTTAGTTTTATATTCAATTTATAATAATTTAGGCGACTAATCATCATTTCACAACAATTTGGAGTAGTTTTATCGATTTCTTATTAATTACAGTGAGCCTTTGGCTATTTAAATAAACTATTAAAAAATAAAAATAGCTAAATGGATCACTGTAATTGTGTGATTTGCTTGTTTTTTATATTGATTTTGTTTTAAATTTTTTCAGATTAAACGAAATATTCAAGTCAGCGATATATTGCTTCGTGCCCCATTAGCTTTAGCTGAAGATGAAGATGGAGACGCCTAAATTTTATACAAAACAAACAAAAAAACTAGCAGGTTTTTTTAACAAAATAATAAAAAAATGCCATATCGACATGTTCAGTATTTCGTTCAATTTTGATCATTGAATCAAAATTCGAATTAGTTACTTAAGTATCGAAATTTATTTTATAATAATTGGGACCATTATTTTACAAAATTCACGAAATACTGTACTTGTTTTTTTTTTCTTGATTTTCATATTTTATTATTATTATTAATTATAATTATTATCATTAATGTTTAATCAAACCAGTATTTGTCTCTTCTCTTTTAATTAATATTATTATTATTATTATTATTTTCAATTATTATTAAAGAAAAATTCTGGAAAATGCAGCTTTTTACACGGATTTCTAGTATAAAAGATTAACTGGTGGAGGTTTTTTGTTTACATTCTTTTTTTTTGAAACAAACGAGTAAATGTTTGGATGTGTGGATGTTGTGTTGAGTAAAAAATTTGCGTTCAATTCGAACACAAAACAAATGGCCTTAATCAATAGTTTTTGTTATAAAAAAAATAATAATTAATATTTGTATTTTATATTTTTATCTACTACAATTTTATTATAATTATAATTATTATTATTATTATTATTAAAAAGAAATTATATATTAAAATAATTTATGAACGATTCCACATGACAGAAAAACATCACCGAGTGAATAAATTCGATTTGGTAATTATTTTAATTCGATTTTACTCCAAACCTTTACTTCAAATCGATCCTTGAATTGATTCCGAACTGTATTTGTTGAGTCAATCGAACATTGATTCGTATCTAGAGTATTTGCAACATAACCTCAATGCTCGAATGACGTAATAATGATTGTAACTAAAGTTAATTACTATTGTTTCTCTTGTAGTGAAAATCGCGTTGCTTTTAGGACTACTCAAATTATGGATACGGGAATATTTAAGGCCACTTAAAGTTGAGTACAATAGAGATGGAATATTGGAATGATAATATTATGATTTAAGTTGTTTTTTAGTAGGTTGAGTAAATTTGAAGACTTTAGTAATAATTTGTTTATTGTTTCATTTACCAACATTTGAGACAAAAACAAAAAAAATTATCGTTTTATTTACAATTGATTACAATTTGTTTATTCATTTATTTATTTGTTTATATAATTTTTTTTCTTGAGAAATATTACAATATCAACAATTATGTGGCACATTTTTATATAATTTTGTCTTAAAAAATTTATAACTAATTTTCGGGTGATTTTATCATAATTCAACAAATATAATTTATTTATAATAATAAAATATTGTAAATACTACAATTAAAGACAAGATATGTTTACAATTTAATTTGATTTCATATTTGTTTATTTATATAAAAACAATAAATCAGAAAATTGAGTTGACTTAAGTCACAGTAGAGACTAGAATTTTGACTCGGTGGTGATCATAATCACCTCCAACAGTCGAACCAGCTCAATTATTGGATTGAATAGAGATGGGATATAATCCTCTGATGCTTATTGTAGTTTGAATTACAAATTGAGAACTTGAGAGCGACTTGAATCTATTATTCCATCTCTAACGTGTCTTGAGTCGTTTCCAATAATAGAGTTGGGGCTTTCAGTAGTGGCAGTTTTTGTTTTATATTAATTTTCTTAACCAAAAGGCACAAAATCAAGTAATTTCGGAGAGTAAAAGTCGCCACTATTTCTATTTGATTTTATTTTTAGAAAATTTTGATAATGATCTTTGATTAAAAAAGGAAGATATCACACATGTTTTCTATTTACACTTGTTTTAATGTTTTGTTTCAGATTTTCTTTTGTTTTTAATTGAATTTCACACGGGTGTAGTTCTTCTTAAGGTATCACTTTCGAAAGTTTTCCGACAACTCACATTGACACCACTATTAATAGTTTGCGCCCTTATCGTCGACGATAAGGGTTGATCCAGATCGAACGTTACGAATTCATGTTGTATAATATTCGGTGAATAATCATCGAATGTTGTTGTTTCAGTTGTTGTTGAATTATTAATGAAATCACAACAATTAACATCGGCCGTTGTCGATAAAGTATTCAATGTCACATCTCTTGGAAATTGCCGATTCGTCCCATCCCTATTATCATCAACATCATCGTCATCATCATCCAAATCATCATGGCCATTATCGTCATTACAACGAATATTGTTATCGAATTGATAGCTTATCGTCGGTGGGGGTGGGAAATCGTAGAAATTCGACAGGTTATTCAGTGAATTGGTCAATGGTCGATGGATACTGCACGGGGATGATTCTTGTATCGGTTCTTTGCTGAAGAAATAGCGTTTCTGTTGGATAATCGGCGGGGGTAGCAGCGATAAGGGATAGTTTGTTGGTAAATTTATTGTGTTACTATTCGAATTAATGTAGGCATAAGGGTGTCGTCTACAGGGATGGAATATAGTTGCTGTTGTTGTTCTAGTTGTTGATGTTGATGATGATGGAGATCTGGCGAAATTGTTCGATATCGATCTAGATTGCTGTAATTTACCATGTTGTTGTTTTATATCGTTCAATTGTTTATAATACCATTCATATTGAAGTTTGTATATAAATAAAAATATTGAACAGATACCGGTTAATTGAGTTGTAATTAAACCACTAACATATAAAAGAAACGAATAACCATACCAATAAACGAATAGGGGCGGTTGTAATTGGGATTTTGGACGTAATTTACTACCAATTTCGGCTTTGAATATCGAAATGTACATTATAAGGCCGAACAACATTATCAAACCTGAAACAGAGAAAATTCGTTCAATTTCCCCTAAATTAATTACTCGTATTTCAACTGTAAATCCCATCAATTCCGAGCCACCCTGTATTCGAACTGTCATAAAATTATATAGGGTGGTTCCAGGAATCGTTAGATTATCGGAGGATAATAGAAGAAATCATTTTCCACCATCAACCCTTTACTGATCAAGAAGTAGAAATATTATAGAATCGTGGCAATATTTCACTAGGACTGGAGGATTGACGTAATGTCTGACGTCACCCGTCTACCACTAAGTCTCAAGTTTTGATAGACGATTTTTTCCGCTAAAAAGCCAGAGTAAATTATTTCTAGATTAATGTCAACAATTCCACAGTAATATTAATAATGTCAATAATAATAGTAATAATAATAAAAGAGATTCGCATTAGAGCATAGTGGAAAAGAGCAAGATAGAGATGGGGGAGAAGTATAAAATTTATGTCCACATTCTCATACTATTACCATTATAAACTTTTTGATATACGACTTCATATTTAAGCTGCAAACATGTCAGGGATTTTTTCCTCCCTCTTTGCTACCCCTAACTCTTCATCCTTCCTCAATGTTGTTGTTGTGTTGTAGGATGAATTTATCTACATTACTATCACACACATAGAGGGTTGATGGTGGCAAAAAAAATATGATAATAAAATAGAAAACTACCCTCTGACTGAGACGACTAACACTTTCGGGATTTTGCACCCGTACGAAAAAAAAATACAACTTTTATTACAGTTATAAATATGAGTAATTGAATTCGCCGCCATCCCCCATCCCCTTAATACTGACCTGTAACAATAAAAATGACGCCCGATATAAAAGTGTATAAAGTACGTTGTCGAACACATTGGCCTAATAGACAACAACAATAACCACCACACAATAACAAAGTGGCAGCTAGAAAAAAAATTACAGATCGAGTTACAGTATCTGGAAACAAAACAAAAACAATTAATTATAATTATAATGAAAAAAATGAGAATCAAAAAAACAAAAAAATTAGTGGGAAAACTCACAAGGTATGGCCATTGTTGAATCGCTCGGATCCGGACTGTATTCTTCTTTGGAGAAATAATCGATCTTGTTACAATCGTACAAAGTTTCGCCAGCTATAACAAACGAACAACAAAAAAAAAAATTAATAAAAAAGTAATTAGAAATTTTATTCAGAAACTCTTTTATTAGATTGTTGAATTGAAAAAGGGCGACAATTAAGCGGACAATTATTAGAAAAGTTTCCAATTAAAACGGCGAAAAGATGATGAGGAAAACAACCCTCGAATGAGTGTTGTTTCCGGTTGTTGTCGTTGTTGTTGTTGTAAAAATCTGAAAGTTCTCTAATTAAACGAGTATAGAGGAAAATAACACAACTTCAAACTAATTGAATTTTTGCCTCTATTTAAAGTTTTCATTTACTTTATAAATCAGCACTTTGATACCCAATATCGAACTAATTAATTAATTTATTCATTTATTTTTCATTTGGGAAACTTCACAATTCGATAAGAATCGAGAAAATACTCCAATCGAGGAGAAAATTTAGCAAACTGACCAAATTAAGTCAGATCAAATCAACTTAAGTCAGATTAGATAAAAAATAAAGCCGATTTCATCAAAGAAAACTATAGAAATGGAAATTCTAAGTGATGTTGGAAAAATCCGGCAAAAAGTGGGGATTTCTTGGAAATTTCTTATCCAACGCAAGAAAAATCGACAAGAAACTTGACAAATTTCACTTTCGACAAATTGTTTTATACCGTTCGTGAACATAAAACTCACCCCAAATAGTCGAGAAGAGATGTGTGTTAAGTTATTTATCTTTCAAAGTGAATTATTGTGTTTCTATTTTAATAGAGATTCTGAAACTTTTGTTTGTTTTTTTTTTTTGTTTCTATCCACCGGCAAAACTATAAACGATGATTCAATTTCAGAATTTGCTGTTCATTTTTGTTAGTTATTTTCTAATGACGGCTGAAAATTGAGATTAATCGTTCAACTTCAGTTTTCGGATAATAATTTTCAGCGCTTGAAAATTATTAACGAAAACTTGAATGGTTAATTAAAAACTTCCAACATTCTAGGAAAGCTAAATTACTAACAACTTTTCCTAAGGTGTATGTAACTTAGTAGTCACTTAACAATTTACTCATCTTTCAAAATGTAGATATGAACTCAACAACGACTATAACTTCATTATTATCATCATCATCATCATCATCATCATCATTACAGATTTCAAATAATTGATCGACGAAAAGTTGCAGAGTTTCCAAATATAATTAATAGAGACTAGACGAAGTACACTTAAAACCGACCCTTAGGGCATTTGACTAAATTAAAAATGATGTTGGTAAACTTGACGCCAGATCAAATACAAAATTGATAAGAATTGCCGACGACAGGACCGGATTGAGACGATAATTCATTCATTTTCGTATCAAACAAAAGACTAGTGAGTTTACCCCCTAGTGGAAAACCTATATTAATGCTGTAAAAAAGGATGAATTAGGAAACGTTGATGCCGAAATCACCCCCCTTTGGTCTCGCTAACAACGTTTGCATTTAAACGACGGTTTGGTCGTGATATTTCCAACCCCCCTATGTTAAAAAGTGCGTAACAACTACTAAACCGAACGACAAGCAACTAGAATCATCCCTCATAATGGCTGGTAGTGGAAGTTCGGACTTTGAATATTAAACACAGAACAAGACTACAAACAACTGAAATTACACCCCCTTTTATATAGGTGGTAGTTTACTACGATAATAGCCTGTATAGTACTAATAGCGGCCCTTAT
>JAZBGZ010000504.1:20454-40647 GCA_037414795.1 Stenodera caucasica | reverse complement strand
TTTCCTTGCAAATAATCGTTCATGTGAATTATTTCTAAAATTTGCAAAAATCAAACAAAAATTTTGTAATTTAACTCTTTAATTTGGCCAACTGTAAGAACTTCTTGTTTGTTTGACGAAGCCAAGTGTTTGGTTCTTTGAAGGTTTCGTATTGGTAAAACTCGATAAATGTGGGTGTTGTTTTTTTTTTTTTTTTCGGCTTTAAGGTAACAAAGTGGCCGTTCCAAAGAGGATTTACTATATTTTCTTATGTTTCTCAAGTCTTGAATATTATAATTTTAGGTGTTTTTTTTTGTAAACATCTAGATTCATTGATAATTCAACTAAAAGAAAGTTTAGTTGTAGAAATGGAAATAATTTGGGGGAATTATTCCAAAAGTGGCCTAAAATTTTACAAAGAAAATGACATTTTCACAGTGAAAATTTTGGAATAATATAGAAGATGATTATGAAGATCCTCCATTTCTTAGCTTGAATGAATAGAGTTTATACCGGAAATTTCACCCTAATTTAGCGTTCACACAATTAAATTTGATAAGGGAATATAGGAGAGTAATTTTCTATTCCGAAATTTATCAATTTTGTAAATATCTGAATGAAGTGGATGTTTTTCCTCTCATTCAATTGTTCTAATCGGCTCACTTTTAGACTTTTGTATCGATACTCAATTAAAATCCTATTACCGTTGAAAATCAATGTGTGTTTTGTTATTTCTAATAGCAGGAAATTTGATTGACACGTGCTCAATTTTATGATATTGGTTAAAAAAACAAAAAAAAAAAAACAAAATTTATTTAATCTATACTATATTTATATCAGATTTATTACATTATATCCGGACTTCTTCCTCGCTTATATTCAAAAATAGATGTTATAATTTCCAATAAAAAGACAATAACAAAAATAATAACTAGGTCAATTCAAATCATTGATTATTATCATCCAGTGAAGGTTTTCGTTCAATAAATGTGAATGAAAATACAGCGGGCAAAATTCAAAAGCTTCCCCTCTTTCCCCCCCACTTTTATCGTATAAACTCGTGTATATACCTGGTCTGGGATCGATTCTGATGAGTTTTTTACCAAAAAAAAATAAAAATAAGGGCGAGAGGGATTAATAAAATTCGATAGTAGATATTCGAATAATGCCCGGAAATATGCCACCCTACCTTTTCCTATATAACTTACAATAACAAAACAAACCCTAGACTCGAATCATTCATTCATAGTTCCTGAAAGGAGACTTTTATACATATTGGCCTTGTCTTCTAAAAATAAAACAGACGAAACAACTTTATATACATATTGTGCCGTTTTTCTGTTTTTTCTAATATATTCCTTTATTATTTTATTACGAATTTGTTTTTTCATCATCATCATCATCACAAAGAAATCATGACCTAATTTGATAGTCCCCATTCTTTAAGGGGGTTGTTACCCTTTTGCGATAGTCATTCATGCTCCAAAATAGGTCACATGGATTTCAATATTTGCCTGTTGGTAATATTCTCCTCTATTTACTACCACTATTATCATCATTTATTCTATCTCTTACTTATATAGAGAATTTTTCAATAGTTTTATCTCATTTCAACATTGAAACTCTCCTACAATATTCAACCAATCGAAATTGCTGAATTACATCCCTTGTCCCGCTTTATCTGACGTCATTTACTCCCACTTTTTGATTCTCACGTGTTCTACTTGCAGAATGGGTTTATTGATGTTTTCATTGTTGTTTTTATTAATTGACAATTGAATAGTGCATTATTGTATTGATTTTGATAAATTTAAAAAAATCAAAATTAATCAAATAGCTTCATTTTCTCTTATTTTACATATTTGATTGTTTATCTTTTAAATTATCGAAATTTATTAAGAGTTCTTGTCGAGTTTGATGAAAGCCTATAAAAAAATTGGTGGTAATTTCAGTTTTTTTTCAATGTTTTCTAAATAATAAAATGATGAGGTGTTGGTTTGTGAAAAAGCAACGACCTAAATTTTGTTGTAGCTAAATTTAGCTCGTCCGGGAGGGTGTTGACCTATTTTCAGACAGGGTTGTCGTCCTTATACAAGTCCTGAACCATTCATACCCATCTTTCAGGTCAAATAAGGGGAATATATCACACATATAGTCATCAGGATCAGTTTATATTGAAATACAGGAAGTTTTAGGAATAGATTTTCTCTTATCTACCACCACCATCACAATATTATATTTGGTATATAAAGCACATGGTATTTCGACTACCACTACCATTTTTTCTGGTGTTCTATTTTCCACATTGACGTCATCAATGCATTTCTCCTCTTTTTATTAAAATTTTATGTATATTTCGATGTTGTTGTTGAATCCAGGAGAGGCATTTGTTTATTTATTATTTATTAATTTTATTTTTTATGATCATTTGATTTTCACAATAAATTTCTAATTGTAACAGTGTTTCCATTCATGAGGTCTCTGATGTTGTTCAAATCAATACGAAGCCAAGAATGAAGGTGAAAATAATAAATTTATAGCTTTAATTAATTTTAAGTCTAGGCTCTTAATTATTAACACAATTATTCAAAATCAAATACCAAATTTGTAAAATAGTAATATAGGGATGGTTATAATTCTATTTTACCACCCTAAATTATTTTCTTTGATGATGAATGATGATAGCACAATATAGTTATATATGATCATTGGATCAATTCATGCATATTAAATATTGTCTTTGAAGTTCATTCTATAACACTTCTATATTGTAATTTGTTGAAAGCTTCAAATTTAGTGGTCCCTTATCACTCTAGTGACGATAAAAAGGTTCTCTCCCTATATTCAAAATAAACTCTCTTCTCATTTATCAATGGAATGATTCAATATTCTATGACGTCATCTATTCTAATATTAACAAGAAAGATGAATTGAATGAGAAAATTCATTCGTTTTTTGATTCTTGATTCAAAAAAATTATATATAGAAAAACGGAAATTTAACGTTATTATCCTTATCATAAATAGGTTATGATTTTTCAATTATACATTATAACCGGATATTTTGTAATTTTTGACTCATACATACATTGAGTTTGTATAAATATGATGGACAGATATAGGAATTATTGTTTTTTTCCCCATATAATAATAATAATAATATTTTTTTCTTTTCATATAAATATGTACAACAACGTTCATTGAACTTTCTACCTAGTTACCTATATATGTATAGGGGGACACGTGCAACTCAATAGGGGAATATAAAATAAGGGTGGTGGAAGATCTTGTAGTAGGGATAGAGAACTATGACGTCAATACTGTGTTTAGTTGAATCGTCATTGTGAAAAGTTGATGTAGATATTTTTTGAATGTTGCACCCTCTATACTACTGCATCATTTAAAATGATATCACCCAATTTTCATTAGTTTTTATTATTATCAATAATACGTGTTGTGTTATAATTATCATAGTAATAATAATAATAAAGAGAAGAATTATGTGCCGGTTGGTAACGTTCCAATTTTTTTGTTTTTGATCCATTTATTGTTGTTTTTTTTTTCAATTCAATAGTGTATTTATTTGTTTTTATAATCATAAGGTGCTAAATTTTTCATTCGATGGTTCATAATTCCGTGTTATCTGATTGGCTAACAACAATGACGTCATATATTTCATCCAATGAATGAATCTATATAGGTTGTGCAATAGTAGCGTCATGAATGAAACTGTATTTTTACATAAATAGTAAAATTTTTAAACTATAATTCTAATCAATTGGAATTTATACAACATTGAATTATATTATAATAATTTGATTTATTTTTGTTTTTTTTAGTGGCAGTTATTTGGTGCGCGTCCGTGCACAGGTGATGTCCAGGGATGATAGCTCAGGGGGTTGGGTACCGCTTGGTGGCGGTGGTCTCAGTAATGTATCAGTTAGGAAAAGGCCACGTCCATCTCCTTCAGCTGTCCCTGGACCAGATCCATCATCTAAACCAAAACATGACTATCTTATTTATGGTAAAAGGATTAGTGATCAATCGGTAAATATTTATCTTTAATTTAAATAATTAATTTAGTAGTTTAATTTAATTTAATTTTAATTGATAGATTGTTTTGAGTTGCACCATCAAAAAAGATTTTGAATATAATAAAGTAATGCCAACTTTTCATCATTGGAAAACTGGGGACAAAAAATTTGGACTCACATTTCAAACAGCTGCCGATGCTCGAGCATTTGATAAAGGTGTTAGAACTGCTGTTGAGGAACTGCTGGACGGTAAGTGGATTTCCAGAATAAATTCTTCACAAATAAAACAAAAAATATATACGATTTAAAGAGAACATTCCATCTTTACAATCAAATAATTTGTTTCTTATATCAAATTATAATAGATTAGTGAAATAAAGTAAAGGGAAAGATCTTTTTATTGACGGTATTATTGAGGATATAGAGCTTATCAACTGCCATAGTTAAAAACAATAGAATGTAAGTAATATTTCTTACCTGCTCTATTTGCATTTTTTTCATTGCTTCCTTACTACGGGATTCCTCCATGGTGAGTTCTATCATTGATCTATGTGTTAATCATTAATAAATATAGATTATTATCTTTTGATTATAATAGAAGAAAATTAACACAAACATCTTGTTAATAATACTTATTTTTTTTGGTATAGGTTTTGCTGAAACCTCTCCTTCATCCCCACTACAAAAATTTCCAAAAGATGTGGGTGATGATGACGTATTCATGGTATTTACTATTTTTAATTAAGTTTAATTATAATAAAAATAACAAATTTTTTTATAAATAGATTCAATTTATAAGTTTTATTTATTAATTACAGACTTTGGATCTACCCCATGAACCGAAAGATTCGCGCAGTTCCAGTGATTCAAGTACTAAAGGTACAACTGAACATTTACAAAGGGTTAATTATAGAGATAAACCGCCACTTGAACCTCGACAACCTACTTATGATCCAATTAAAGGTGATAAAGGTGATTTATTTTTTTAAAATTTAATTAATTAATTTATATTTATAATAAAATATTTGTTGTTAAAATAGGAATAAATTATTCTTATGTTCAATTAACGCCTGTACATGAATATATTTATCCGGTGGTAGAGGACCAACATAAAATCGTCGGTACAGATTCAACATCATCATATAAAAAATGTAGTCCGGAATTAGTGGCACCACAACCATTGCCACCATCATTACCATTAAAACCAAAAAAACCAACAAAAACACAAATGCGTTGTAGACATTGTAATGAACTATATACGGATGATAAAAATCCAAAAGGCTCATGTGAATATGCACCTGATTGTATAAAAACATCAATAAATACAATAACATGTATCGGTTGTGCACAGTGTATATGTTATCATTGTGCAGCTGATCCTGAAGGGGAATTTGTTCAACATCCATGCGAATGTACAAATGAAGATAACTGTTCGAAAAGATGGATATGCTTAACAGTCTTATCTGTATTAGTACCGTGTCTATGGTTATATCCACCATTGAAAATATGCCATTGGTGCGGTATACGTTGCGGGATGTGCGGGGGTAGGCACAGCATGTGATCAAAAACACATTATATTTTACGATATTAATTTTAACGAATTTTATTAATTTCGAATTAAAAAAGAAATTTATATTATAATAATGACATAATTTCTATTTGTTTATTATTTTCAATTTCATTCATTCATTTAATTCAACTATTGATATGATATAAATATAGATTTTAAAAATGTCTGTGATTTAATGTAAGCATTTCATAGTATTAGAGATATGTTTTTATTTTGTCGCTTTAATTTATGTTTAAAATTGATATCGTAAAGTAACAGTGATTTTTCAATTGAGAAACAGTTTAGTGCTCAACAAGAAGGGTTGTGAACACTAAAAAAAAAACAAAAAAACAATGAACTAAGTGTTATCCACACTTATTGTACTGTAATAAGACTGTTCATTTATAATTTCCATTATTTCCTTTATTCTTATCGGAAATACCAATCATTTCCCCTTCATTTGTTAGATTACGATTCAAACAGCAATCAGTCCTAGCATTTATTAAATAAATCCATATTGAAATTGATTACTGTTTGGATTCTTATTGTTATTAATCTCGTTCATAAATTATTATAAATCGACCATTTTTATTATTGTTTTTTAAAAAAATATTCTATAAAAACAAGTTGATGTGCACGTATTTTTGCTTAATGTATAATTTATTGGAGCTTCTCTAATAATTTCTCTATTATTTTGTAAAATGAAAATAATATTATAAACAAATTATTAAACGAACTCAACTCTGGCTACTTCCAACTATTTAAAGTTGAGAAATTACCGGATTTTGATCGCCGCTATTTCACTAGGCGATTTAGATGTAAATCATAGTTATGAGACAATACAAGTTCAACTATTATTATCAAATGAGAATAAGATAATTTAACAATTTAAAACACTCGAAATATCTTTAAAATATCATCATTGTTTTCTAACATAAACTCGAACAAGCCGCATCTCAATAAATATTAATTATTAAAAATTATAATCGCTTGTTCTTGTTTGAGAGTATTTCTAATTAATATGATTCTCCAAAAATTTTTTGATTAAATTGTAAGATTTTTTCAATAATGTGTATAAATATTGAACGTTATAAATGTGTCCAGGGTCCCAAAAATTATGTCAAAATGAACCATCACGAATCGATTTCAATGAAACGTACAAAACTATACAGACTCATGATGGTTTGTATTGACTTGAAACAACATATTTATATTGATCAACTTTTTGACGAAAGTAAAACTGACTCCACTTACTCAAGGGCTCAGGGTAGGTGTTGCATCAATTTTACTTTCAAGATATTCGAAAGACGAGCATTGTGTAAGAATTCTCGTCTTTATGCAAGTTGCTGTGTAAATTTGTTGTTTTTTCTCTTTCGTATAATTGTAGAATATTCGAATCGATTCCTAATGAAACTATTACAACTTGATTCGAATATTTTATTTTATTAGAAAATAATTTCACCTTGTCGTGAAGTATGCAATCGAGTAGAACTTGATTACATATAGTTTTAAATGGTCAGTGTAATATTTGTATATATGTTATAAGTATGATGGCTTGTAATTGAAACAACAAAACAACAACAACAAAGTATGAATGATATTTTAAATATTATCTATAAGGATGATAAATAAAACAAATATGTTAATAATTCATTAATTGATTAATTCAAATTTTATTCTCTATCAATTTCATAGATTTAGACCATAAATTTTCAGATATTTTATCATCAAAATTGATTTTCGATTTGTATTTTTTACAATCGCGATAAATCAAGCCCGATTCGTGCTCTAAATTGGGCTCAGTAGCGCAATAGATGACCGTTTGGGCCCCCTAAGATCAAATCGATTAAATTGGGACTTATTCAAATAATTTTCATATAAATACCTGTTTTGAACTTCTCATAAAAAACAAGGCAATTGGTGCAACAACAATATAATGATACCATTTAATGGAGTACCGAAATAAATTCGTATAGACCCATCCAGGACATACGATATAAACGTTAATTTTGGTACTTTGCAATTTCTTCGCTAATTGTCGCCCGAAATAGACATTGGCTAGTTTCGAATCGGCATAAAGTCTTGTTTGTTTAACATCTGAATTATACAAATCGATATCTTCGATATTATCGCCTATTACACCTTTTTCATGTAGTTGAGATGATACGATAATTATACGACTCGGTGTTGTTTTGATTAAATTATTCTCTAATAATTTGGTCAAATAAAAATGACCCAAATGATTAACACCGAAATGTATCTCATAGCCATCTTTTGTTATTTGTTTGTGATTATTCGGATATGCAACACCGGCATTATTTATTAAAATATCAACCTCTGGATATTTTTGTTTGATATTATATGCAAAACTTTCAATAGAAGCAAATGACGCCAAATCCAATTCCATTGCGATCTATAATAATTTCAATAATTAATTGAATTCTACTAGAAATGAAAATATACCAATTTTAGATTTTGACGCGCAGTTTCTTGACGAACTCTATCAATCGCTAATTTAGCCAATTTGAGATTACGACAGGCCAAAATAACAACAGCACTCCGTAAGGCTAGTTCTTTGACGACTTGATAACCAATTCCGCTATTAGCACCAGTCACAATCACAATTTTACCATTTAATCCTATTTTGTTGTTACAAATGCCCCATTTTTGTTCACGCCATTTACGTATACCATATAAAACAAAAACAGCTGGTACAATATAATAAGCTACAGTCGGCACCATTTTCTTTCTAGATAATTAAAAATTTAATTATTAATTTGATAAAAATAGAATCATTTTTTTGAATCAAAATGACACAACAAATTTATTTATTGAGGTTATGTTGGAGTGATTTGATTCGATTTGAAATTCTAGATGGCGCTTGAAATTGTTGTAGTATACAGGAAATTCAAAGATTAACTGAAGACAACTTATTTTATTAAATAATCACACATCAGAAAACAGAAATTTGAAGAAATACAATTATATATAATAATGAGTGAAGAATTATTTTCTTTATATAATATATTTATATAAAAAATTTACTATGGTTTATAGTTGATGTGATACAGTCAACATTAAATCACAATAAAATGCCAGCAATTACATAGAAATCATTATTGTTAACTTTACCAAATCAACAAGATCACAAATATCAAGTTTCGCCATTTGTCCCTTCCATACAAGCAATTTTCCAACAATATCAAATATTGTTTTATTGATTAATTTAAAAAATAATTATGATGAAAAAGTATAAGAAATCGATAATAAGAAAGCCTAAAATTTATTTGATTCCCTTTCAAAGTTATGATTGATGTTGAGAGATTAATATAATCTCAAAACATACAACTGATCCTTAATTTTCGAAATACTGTCACAGCGAAACTATCCAGGTAATTATAGTAATTGTAGTTGAATCAAAAATATTGCCATTTACCCAAAACAGCATCTTTGATTGCATCAATATATTGGGCAGGTACCCAATAAATCCAATATCGGGAAGCCTCAGTTGGACCTAATTGTAAACCCTATTTATTTGATATTAAAATAATGATAATTAGTGAATTTTATGTTATTTAGAGAATAATTAACAAACCAGTATATGATATTCTTCATGACCTTCTATAGGTTCTGATACTATACTTTTAATTGATCCCATTGGTAATTTTTCAGTACGTTCTTTAGTGCTCAACCATAACTGATCACTTTCTAATTTGAAAGTTAGTCTAACTTTACCGCCATGTTTATTTAACATTCCAGATAATGGTAATGGAGGTAGACCTTCCTAAAATGACAATTATTTATATATTTCTATTAATTCAATGCCGGAAATGATGGTACTTTAATATTTTTAATGCCAGGCATTGCGTCTTCTGGTACTCCTTTATCGAGTACTTTCCTATGCATTTTCTGTTTGCATAACGGTTCTTTAACAGTTGTAGCTTTTTCCATTTCGGCAACATCCTTAATTAGAAAATAATTAAATTTTGATCAATTCGATTAAAAATTTAATTACCTGTTTTGAAACGGAAGAAACAGCCAATACATCATTTAAAGTTGAACCTACTAACATTATTTTAGAGCCTTTTGTTATGCCCGAACTAGCTAATGTTTGATTATCTTGTAATAATCCCTTATACATTAATTTCTGCATTGAATCAGGTATTCCTAGTAAATCTTGTAGTTGTTTTTTAAAATCAGCTATTGTTGTATCCGATTTTGCATTAACGTCATACTTTTTCTTATTATAAACAACTTTAACATCAATAATTTCACTAATTGTCTCACTTTCTGTTGTTAGATTTGTTGGTTCTGTTGTTGTATCATCATTTAATTCAGTTTTGGGTATTTTACATTCGGATGGTTCATTTAATTTATCACTTTCATCTTTGGTACAGTTATTTTCTTCAGATGTATTCGAGATTTTACTATCATTTTCAGTACCTGAAAATTAATTTATAGATTAAGTCTGTTTGTTTTATCAATTTTTAAAAGGCCAAAAGTTGACATATAATGACTTGCAACAATTTCTTAAATTTCTATCATGATTTATTAGAATTTCAATATAAATATAAATAAACATTCATGTAATTTTTTAAATAATAAAACCTATCGTATTAATTAATGTTTAATTAATAATGGAACTTTTTTAAATTGTAAAAACAAAAATTGACTCACCAACACACTCCATCTTGGATTTATTGAAACGTGTGTCGAAAAGTCTGCGGCGGAATCGACCAATGACATAGCAGAAATGTCAAATGTCAAATAAACAGCAACTAAAGGTGCGCCCACATTAGATTCTAGAAATGATCGAACGAACAGAAAATATCAAAATTGATCCAAAGATTTTAAAGATCTAGCGAAAATAAAGGGGTCTATACACGGTCATTCGTGCATCTCAGTCATCAAATCTATCCTTTGAACAATAAATTTATTTCGAAAACAAACAAATAACGAAAAAGTATAAAATCGGTGCTTATAATTCAACAAACTTCTTCTAAAATATATCACTCTGGTAATAAATCATCTCCCAATTCTTCATTACTGAAGTCATCAAAATCGATGGGTTTTCCAGCACCGGTTCTAGGTCGTATTGGCTGTGGTCCTAATGGATCCGTATACGAAGCATCTAAAACCCGAAATTTGATAGAAATCTTTAAAGATTAATAAATAAGTACCGATTATATTCTGAACAAATCCAGAATCCGCACTTCCGGCACTACTCTGTAAATTTCTCATTCGCACCGATCGTATATTTCGACTTGCTGAATGTATTGGACTTTGTTCTAATGGACCATGTTCTGGTACAGGACTAAAACCGGAACCAGTACGTGATGACAATCCGCTATTACTACGTTTCGAATCTATAATAATTACAATTCTAATAATTTTTCTAATTATAGTATTTCTAAATCGTACTGGGTCTACTGCTGTTGACTCGTTCGCGTACTTCTTTGGTTTTTTCCAATTTTTTCAATTCCAAAATATAATCTTGTGCTTCCCGCATGCCCATATCACTACATAAACGTACTAAAAATTGTAAACATTCAACATTTTCTGGAAATTGTTTATGAATTTCTTGATATAAATTCAATGCACGATGCATATTTCCACTACGTCGATAACAACCAGCTACCATCATATTCCATTTTGGTTGATTCGGTTGCATTGCTGCAGCTTTTTCAAAATATGTTAAAGCCCTTTCAACAACTTGCATTTCAATATAATAAGAACCTAACCAATTAATAACTGATAGTTTAGCTGGATAATAACGAAATGCCTTGAACAAAATTACAATTAAAATCAATGAAAATTAGAAAAAAAATACAAACGAAATACTTCAACATGATAATGATGAGCTTGCTGTTTATCACCATCATTATCATATAATTCACCCATTTTCTGTAAAGCACCAGCATCAGATGGGACAAGACCCAATAATTGTTGGTAAATATCACCAGCAGCTTCTGTATCACCTTTCAATTCTAATAAATGACCAATTTGATATAAAACAATTGGTAATAATGCTAATGAACCGGAAAAACGTTGAAAACATTGCAATGCTTCAGCATAATGTCCTTGTCGTTTCAATATTAAACCTAAATTATAAATGGCCTCAAAATGAGCCGATTCAAATTCTAAAGCTGTTTTGAAACAATTGATTGCATCATTTGTTTCACCTTTGGTCATCAAACAAACGCCCAAATTTACATAACCATCAGCATTATTTGAATTTGTTGTTCGGACAACTTCAGCATACTTCAAGGCATTCTCATAGTCGCCTTGCTGTAAAAATTGAAATATCATCCAGTAGAATAATTGAGGTAAATCCAGATTTACGCACTTCATGTGAACAAACCTTTAGAATTTCTATACTCACAAGATAGTAGATAAAACTCAGATTAATTGCTGCATTTATGGGAATTATTGAATCTTTCTCGAAAGCTTTCAATGTATCGATAGCTTCATTCAATTGTTTCTGTTTCAAGAACATAACAGCTTTATTGATTTCCAAATCTGATGATAAACGTGCATATTCCGATTTTTTGATTGATGCAACACACCAGTCGTAACCTTTACAGGAAAATTTGATTAAAAATGCGATATTTTTGGGGGATTTACAACAAATTTACCGATACTGAAACTATCTTCAATTAATGACGCAATTAATTGCGCAGCTGTTAAAATACATTGTTCAGCTTCTTGACGTTTCTTTATTTCATAATTGTGTAAATCATCATTTTGTATTGCTAATGTGATTAGAACATCTTCGGGATTATCTTGTTCTAAATTATATTTTTCATCATCTTCAATTTCTAATGGTATGCTGAGTAGCATTGAAAATGCTGTTTTCATACGATCGCGATCTTCTAATGCTCGACAACATATGACCAAATATAGACCAGCTTTATGATAAGCTTGTTCGCTCATTATGTATTCTAAACTTGATACAGCCTCCTCCCATTGGCCCATTTTAATGAAAACTAAGGCAATATTATGCATAATTTTGATTCTAAAATTGAAATAATTGAAGATGAAATTTGAAATAAAATTGTAATTATACCGTAGATTTTTTTGACTTGAAGGCACCTGATCTAGAGCCATTCGATACATTTTCACAGCCATCTGAAACTGATTCTGTTTGAAATAAATATTGCCCATATTGATTTTGAGGCGGTAGGCATTCGAGAACATACGATTCTTGATTATCATCTGATAAGTGCTGAGAGCTTCATGATATAATTCATTGGCTGCATACTGATTGCCTAATGTGAATAGAACCTACAATTACAAGTTTTAGCCCTTCAATTCAAAATTTTGTCAATTTCGTTAGAACCCACAACAAAAGTTAAATCAATATCATGAAAATCCCCCAATGCAGACTGTTCTTGTAGTTTAATCAAAGTCCTCTCTTTATTTGAAGCTTCTTTAGCTTTCGATAAAGCTCTCCTAAAATCACCGTCACATTCTGCAATGCAAGCTTCCTCAATTAATTGCATTATTTTCGCTTTTTGTTGTCGGATTTTTTGCTCTGGACTATCATCTTTTTGTAGTTCCAATGGCGGTGTTGGGATAGAAGTGGCCTGATTTAAGGGGTCGAATGGTTTACCATGGGACGTATATCCAGCACCACGGACAGCTGTCATGGGTCGATTAACACTAGCACTGGTACCTGGACGGAGACCAGTGCCTGGTCGTAGGCCAGTTCCGGGTTTTTGGTCTTGTTTGAAGTTCGTTGTCGGCTTAAATCCGGTACCTGATCGATATCCAGTACTGGGCTTATATGGAGTTTTTGGCAAGACGGCCCCTTGCCTTTGGAACTAAAATTTTATAGAATTTTCTATAATTTCCAACTCTTTAAAACAAATAAAGAATACCTCTGTAGTTGCCCCTAAATACATCACAGGTTTGGGTGTTGATAATCGTGCTACTTCTGTAATTCTCACAGTTTTGCTCAATGTTTCTTCAGTTGGATTCGAAGAATTTTCAAATTCTGGTGATTTGTGAATGTTGACAAAATCGGAAACTTCAACAGCTGTCATTATGATATTTTTTAATTATCTGCTCAAAATTAGAGAGTTGTAAAAATCAGAAACAATTTAATTATTTTATTGATTGTGAGAGTTTGTTTTGATTCAAATCATGTTGCCAATGTCAACAAAACATGGAGCATAAAAAGTCTGCGAAATTCAAATTTTAACAATCCTCAATTCATGATCATTCGAAAAGAAACTCTACTTTATTTGAGAAATGGAAAATAGATCCTCTCATATTCAAAATTTCCGACTTATTCAACTTTATTTTGTCAAATTATGGTCCCACAATAAACATAAAGTGAGATATTGTATGAACTGAGAAAGTAAATTAAATTTGGCGCCTTTTGGATTTACACAGCACTACCAACTATATTCTCCCCAACATCAAAGGTTCTAAACATTTTACTGGAATCTTTTTACAAACGTTACTCCAGTCTTTTTATTTATTTACAATGAATTATCCCAATTTTTTATATAAATATCCAATTTTAATGTGCTCAATTAATAATTAGTTTCAATAATAATCAATAAAAGTGCTAAATAATATAGTTCTCCAGGTATAAATTGAAATTGTTGATATAATAAAACAATATGGCTGCAGTAGACCCGGCACGATATAATGAATTATGTAGACTTTGTGCATCAAAAACAACAATATTATTAGGTGCCCATATATTCCAAAATGATGGATTAATAAGCCAATTGAAGAAAAAAATTGAAACCTGTCTTCCTATACAAGTATAACAACAAATCAATTTTTGAGGTTATGTTATTATTTATCAATTATTATTATTATCTAATAGGTACATGAAACTGATGAACTTCCAAAAATGGTCTGTGAGAATTGTTTATTTAAATTGAATTTATTATCAGAATTCCGTGATAAAACATTACGTACTGAACGTCTTTTATTAGATTTAATTAAAGGAATTAATAAATTAGAAAACCACCAACAACAACAACAACAACCAATTAATGTTGTTTCAATTGATTCTGATTTAATAATGGTACAACATCAACAATTATTGAATAATCACGATATAAGTCACGTTGGCGAGATTCATGGATTACACCAATTAGGAAGTAGGGAACAAATGATTGTTGGACACGAAATTATTCTATCACATCACCACCACCATCATCATCATAACGTTGATATAAATAGTCATAATTTAGATAATATTGATTTAAATCATGAATTAACACAAGATCTATCCAATCATAGTTTACAAACGCAAGATTCAATTTTAGTTGAAACAAATAATGGTCGCTATAGTAATGATAATTTAGAGTTGATACAACATCAGCAATTGTTGAATGATCAATTTCGTTTACAACATGAATTGCATGTTAATATGAATGAGACAAATGGAGTTGGTGATATTGGTTTGGAGACAGGACTCGAAAATCAAGTTGTATCAAAAGTATTTTCATAAAATACAATATTTAAATCATATTAAATTTTCCTGTTGCAGATTGAGGATAATATGCAGCATCCTGACACAGCTTATCATATAACAGATGATAAAAAACACTTGGATTATCATTCAACTAGTTCAAATCATAATACAAAATTAGAATCTCTCAAAACTGAAGATGATAATAGTAGTACATTATTAATTGACGATCGTTTAGGTAAAACTAATGAAATCACAAACAAAGACGTTTATATAATACAATCAAATGAGAATAGTTTAAATACAAATTCATTAGAGTCGACAACAGCAAATGAAACTGACTGGTTTTGTTGTAATATTTGTGGAAAAGCGTATGAAGAAGAAGCGAACTTTCAAGCACATTATTCCACACATTTCCATAAATGTGAAATTTGTAATACTGTTTTTATGACTGAGAATTTATTAAATACACACCGTAAAGAAGTACATGAGAATCTAGTAGAGGAGCAATTAGATGAACAAAATGAAACTGTCGATAATAATGATGTAGATAGTGACAGTGATGATGACAATGAGAATAACACAAATGAAGTACCTGAAAAAGAGAATAACAGTAAAAAGAAAGTTTGGTCACCGAAAGTTTGTACAGAATGTGGCAAATCATATAAAACAAATTATAAATTAAATGAACATATGCGCAAACATACAGGTGAAAAACCATATAAATGTACGAGTTGTGATAAAGAGTTTCGTTCAAAAATCGGATTAGCTCAACATGCCGCCAAACATACCGGTAAATAAATTTCAATAATTATTTTCAAATAGATTTGAAATAATTTAGAATTTTAGGTAAATATGATTATTCATGTCCGACATGTGGTAAAGGTTTTCAATGTAAAAGTTATTTAATGGTACATCAAAGAGTACATTCCGATGTTAAACCATATCCATGTACAACTTGTGGACGTAATTTTAAAACAAAACAATCATTATTGGATCATACAAATCGTCATTTAGGTGTTAAACCGTATATGTGCGAAATTTGCGGACGTGGTTTTATAACAAAAGGCTTGTGTAAGGCTCATCAAAAAGTACATACCGGTTTAGATAATAGAAAATATTCGTGTAAAGTTTGTAATAAAATGTTTGTGTCGAAAAGTTATCTACAAACACATTTACGTATACATACTGGAGAGAAACCGTTTATGTGTGAGGTATTATTTGTAAATCAATGTTTTTATTTTGTATTTAAAATTAAACAATGTCAATTTGATAGGTTTGTGGGAAAGGTTTTCTAACAAAAGTTGATTTACGTATTCATACAACAATGCATACCGGTGAAAAATCGTATGTTTGTGAAATGTGCGGTAAAGCTTTCGCTAGACGTGACGCTCTCAGATGTCATAGACGGTCACATACAGGTGAACGACCATACAGGTAAACTAGATCATAAATTATAATAATTTTTCAATTTTTTTGTATTTTTCTATAAATTATTCGATTGTAGCTGTGATTTGTGTGGTCAAACATTTACACAATTTACACCAATGGCAATTCATAAACGTTTACATACTGGAGAAAGACCCTATGCTTGTGAGACTTGTGGTAAAACATTTGTATCAAGATCAACAATGATGTCGCATGCTAAAAAACATTTACAATAATCGAACAATTACAATTATTGGCTGTATTTGTAGAATTGATTTTAATTTCCATTTTAATCATAACCAGTGAGTCTCAACAATTTTTATAAGACTGTTTTAATATTTATTTTAGATTATACTTGTATACAATTTCCATTAAAAAAAACAAAAACTTTTATAAATTCCAATTATAGAATTATTGGAAAAGAAGATGAAAGAAAATAAAACACATAGTTGTAGCATGAAACTACTTTATTTTGAAAGTGGATTAATTAAATTAAAACATCTCACTAAAAGTCTATGGTTAAACATCAACAAAACTTATTTGTAGGTATTCAATTGAAACAATCTAAAATCTATTACACGGTAATCACATTAAGATAAATATCACAAATTGGAGAATACCCCACAATAACATAACTCGTGTGACAATAACGATGGGATTTCATAACAGGCAATATTTTGTAATTTTTCTAAAGAAATCAAGCGACAACAAAAAATTTTGGTATTTATTAATTGAATAAATGTTATGAAATCCTTTACTATAACTCCAATCATACATTTGTACTTCTGCTTCAATCCACCTTAATTGTTTTTGTTAATTTTTGATTAAAATTATAACATAATTATCTGAACAAAAAAAAAGAACTTGGCAGAAGTTTGGTAGAAGAAGATATGTAACCTTGCAATAATTTTTGTTGAATGATAAAAAACTCGATTACACATCTGCTCTAGCGAACAATCTTTTTAAAATATCCTAGGCCGAATATACAAAGCGTTTGAAAAATGAAAAACTTTATAAGATATATACTATTATATCAATAATTTTTTTCCTATTTTTTTTGTTGAAATAAATACAGAAATTGTAACATCACAGCATCAATATTAGTTATACATAATTTTTTTGTTTTTACATAATGTTTCGAAAAATCAAAATTCTCAACTAATATCAGTAACAATTATCTGTTTTCAAATTTCTTTTGTTGATTATTTGATTATAACAAACAAATTTAACAAAATTCAATTTATTTGTTTGTTAGTAAAACTAAACGTTTTATTTTTTTATACAATGATTTATATATGGCAGTGAAATTATACTAAAAATGATTTCAATTTTTTTTTTTAAAAATAATAATTAATACTGAGATCAAGAAAAATTCATAAATTTTATAGAAGGGCGATTATCTTTCAATTTAATTAATGCTGAATACTTTCAAGCTAAAAATTTATATCAATTTTCGTTATTTCAGTCGATTTACAACATATATAAAAATAAATTTGAGAATATCCAAGCCTCCCTATGAATTTTAGCAATATAATTGAATTGACCAGATCTACAATAAAACCAAGTAATTTTATTTATAATAACCGTTAATCGGAAGCCATTTAGATTTCATTTTAATTTTTTTTTCAAGTTTTAGAAAAACGGAAAATTATTGAAGAGCGAGAGAGCAGTGATGCATAACTTCCATAACGCTGAATTTTTATACATTTCCATAATATAAATGTTATTCATTAATATTACTTAGATTATTTACAAATGTGGTCACATATTTAATATGTATGGTGCACAATACTTTTTTCTACTTATTTTTTTTCAATTATATATTTTTATATGTATTTTTGTTAAATTAAAGAATAGTAGAAAAAAGTCAATATATTATAAAAATATCAACGACTTATCCTTGAGATGGGACTCAATTGTTCGATTGATAAATATTAGATACTTACACATTCAATTTTGTTTTGAAAAATAATTGATGATAATACAATTAATAATAATAATAATAATAATCACATGTAGATAAAAATGAAAAATTGCAATAACAAAATGATAAAAATATTCAATGAACGCGTGTGCAATAGATTAGAAAAAAACATATACATTTTTTTAAATAATGGATGAGAATGGAGCTTAATAATAATAAAAAAAATTAATTCGTCATATAACGATTAACAGTCCGTAAAGCATATAATAATTCAGCTTGCATCCGTGCTTCCATCACCATCAGGTTCGCGTGTACCTGGAATTTAATCGATAAAAATCGATGATAATCGAATTAATACTACAACAACTCACTTTTTCGCTATGTTTAAACTCTCTAAGAACACGATCGTAGTCTTTTTTCGTAACACGTTCCGGATAACAACATGCCGTTTTAATGAACGTTTTCAATGATCGCTCCAATAAATGATTAATCTCACCATAATCATAATCATCATGACGTATACCTAATAGACATTGTATATAATTCCAAATGGCCCGTCGAAATCTAGTTGTATCAACATCGGTACGACCACCCATCGTATAATATGTTAAACATTGTGCAGTCTTGAATTTTTCATCTAATAAATTACCAACATCATTATATAAACGATTCACTAATGAATAACCGTGATCATTCCATGAATAATCTTGTACACGAAATGTTGGAAAATCGGATTGTTCATCACGTTTAGCAAAATCCTGATAGCCGAATTTATCATCTTCAATAAAACAACTGATATCGGCTGGTGTTTCTTGACGTTCAGCACCAACAACACCCAATTCAGCTGATTGTGTTTCAATATTTTCAAAACGTTTCGTCAATTCACCAGGTGTACATTCAATTGTTTGTTCTGATAAAGTTTTCATACGTTGCATTATTGTCGTAATACCGACTTCCGGTTCAGTAGGGGATGGTGGACAAACAGGCGTAGCACTCTTCCAGTCTACAATTATTTCAAATTTAATTACAATAATAAAATCTATTAATTAATAATAATTACCTTCTGATATATCGACAGTTGGTATATCTTTGGGCTTTGTTGTATTATTAATAGTCGTATTGCTTGGATTCTTATCAGTTGTCAATAATAATAGATCATCAGTCAATTGATAACGGTAGCCGCCAGCTTGATCGACTTCTTGATTAACACCACAAGCGAAAACAAATGAACATAACGAATGGAAATGAGTCAATATGACTATAGCTTGTATGACCTCAGCTAACGACCAGCTATTTTTGCCTTTAGTCAATTTCTACAATAAACAAATTATATCAATTTTGGTTGCTTAGCAACATGAATGGGTGGGGTTAATTATGTACTTTCAATTCGGAACGTATCATATTTACCTCAATATGAGATGTATTCAATTGCCAAGGTCTATGGGCTAATATTTTGTTAATATCGTATAAATTCTTCAATTTTGTAGGTATATTATTGAGACCTTTCAGCCAACTGTGATCGCCGCCTAATAGAAGAAATTCTTGTTTTTGCAGATTTATCAGATAATCGCATTGATGTCGTCCAGCAGCCTATAATTAATCATTTAGTGCCTATTGAAATTAATTTGATGATAATGGAAATTACCATGATGGCGATATAATGTCGATAATCGAACGGTAGTGGTCCATCGCCGCGTAAGATGAAATTTTGTGTTTTGAGAAAATGGTCCAAAAATGCTGTATGATAGCCCATTACCTGGCTAACATGGTCCAATCTGTTGCTTTGAAGGAAGGCATCCACGAATAGATTGTTTGTCTATAAAATAAGAAAAATTTTGTTTAAT
>JAZBGZ010000503.1:7751-26782 GCA_037414795.1 Stenodera caucasica | reverse complement strand
TCAATTTATGATTGCAACCAAATCTATAAAGAATTGATTAATTGAAACCATAATTTTCCTAGTAATGAAAAACGACATGATCCAAGCGATTGGGTGTGGTTGAAAGAGTTTCGGACAAAAAAGTGAAAATAAATTCGAAAAACACGAATATACACCCAAGAAATATATGACATTAAAACACACCTTTCACGTGAATACTCTAAAATTTTATAATTAACAAATTCAATTAGAGGCTCAGTTGACTCCTCTTCGAGTTTAAAGTAATATCGAATCGTCAGCTGTTCAGTTGTCTATTAATCGTGAGTCATATTGTTGTATTTAACATTCATTTTATGGCCCTTGTGTCGGTCACCTAGGTAACCGTACGGTATTCCAATATGTCCGGCCGACTTATGTGGCTAAATATAAAAAGAAAACTTTCCGACTATCCCAACAGGAAATTGTGTCTAGTATTGAATTTCCTCAATACTCCAATCCACCAATTTTACATTGTAATTGTAATTGAATTAACGATTACTGTTACGTAAAGTAATCGATTTTGTAACAGAAAAAAAAACTGAAATAGTGAATGGTTATAATTCGTTCATTATTATTGAGCAATTGATACGAATTCAATGATTTCTAATAAATATGAAGCCATAAGTTCAAACTTCCTGTTCAATTAATCCAACTAGTTTGATTCTTAATAAAATGATTCATCAATTGATTCAATTGCAATAATTTTCATGGGTGTTTCGATAGAGAAAATATTAATAGTTCTTCTATAAATGACTCGATGATGAACCGAAAACCTTCAGTTTTATTTGAGGGTTTCTTTTTTCTAAAAACAAAAAAAACAACCGACTCGATTTATATTCAAGACGGTATTTCCGTTAGTGCTACGATGACAAATCTAGGAAATCTACCAATTCTAATCCAGCCACGGTGAGGAAAAATCGCTAACGTCACCTAAGTGAAAATGAGAAATTCATCAAAAAACTATTTTTGTTTCTTTAGATTACAATAATTTTTTATTTGAATATTATTTTTGTTTGATTTATTTCGAATCGATCGAGACTGGGTAGAGGATCGTGACTTGATTTGAATACCAATACTTCGATTGTTTGCCTACTAATCTAATCTAATACTATCAGTATTATTTCCAACGCCTACTACAACTATAACAATTATTTCCTTCCGTAGATATTGGAATTTTCTATTTTTTCATTTATCATAAAATTTACAATGGAATTTAAGAATTTGTTCAAAGATTATTTTAAAAAAATAATAATAATTTGCGCACATAAATTGAGCGAACAATCACCGGGAAATCTCCCATTAAAATCTAAATATCAATTATAAAGTATGAATCATTTCTCAAAGTTGTTTCGTTCCATCATTTTGCACCTTATTAATTTGGAAAAATTCGAAAAAAATTCCAATTAAAATTTATGAGAAAAATCGAGCCAATTATCATTTGTTTGAATTTCCCAATCTTATCTAGAAGTCGTTATCAATTGTTTATTTATTTCGTTGTTTTATTGTTGTTGTTTTGTTTCTTTGTTTTTGGGGAAAAGCAGATGTTGCAAGGTGTCTGCCTACTAGCAGACACCAAATTGATGATAATTACAGGCCGTCATCAAATTTTTTTCAATTGTTTTAATTAAAACAAAAGATTTTCATCAACCGACTGTATGACGAGCTTGATTGAGATGCAAGCTTCAGTCGTCAATTATTTATATTTCATTGTTAATTTCTTGAAATAATAATAATAAATGTTATTATTGTTGTTAATAGTTGAATATAAACAATTAGTTTGTTGGGAATGTTGATCACGTATCATTGTTTATCGATAAAACACAGTGAAGGTTGGTTTTTAGTAGAGCCGAAATTGGAAAAATTTCAAATATTCAAAAGTGAAATTGAAATAAATAAATAGATGAATAAAAATAAATTTCATCGACCTTGTTCAATAATTGAAGTCTTCCCCGTGAATTTTACGAGTGGCAGGTACCCTTTCCCTTCAACAATTACAATTATGGGTCAATTAGAAACATTACCGCGTTTTATAACTAAATTAGAAGGTTCAACTGGTGTCAAATTGTGAATGAAATCGATTAGTCACTGTTTTATGGAGAAAAATCGTCGATTTTCAACTGCCCACTTGTTTTGGGTGAACGAAATTTGGAAATTTCTCCCATTTTTGTTGCGAATAGCCGATTTCTTTATTTCGAGTGTAATTTCCGCAAGGTCAGTTTTGATTGTTTTCTTCATTTTTGTGATTTTTTCAAATAAATCAATTTTTGCCGTGTAATTAGGTGATTAATTCAAGGTCATAACATAATCCATGTCTACAATCAGGAAAAATTTAGAAAGTGTTGACGCATGGTTTGTATATTAAAAAATTCAATTTGTTGTGTTCTACATTTATTTTAATTGAATAATAAATAAAACAATTCAAATTGTTATTAATTGGTTCCTTATTGTGCAATAAAAATGGATCTTCATACCGAATTGACCGATTTTCCATTAAGTATTATAATTGTTCAGATTTTGGCGATTTGCCAATATTAGAAGTATGCGTTTATTTTTTGGTGAATTCTCAACATTTTCTTTATTATATTTTTATGCTTACAACTAATTTCTACTTGAACCAAATTTTTTCGTTTGTCTCGGATAACAGAGATTTACGTCGAATTTCGGATTGATCCCAACTGTAGGAAGCTTCTAATTAGCGAAATTACTTGATCAATCCTTAATCTGATTGGATTGAAGTCCACGAAATTTTCTACGCAAAAGTTCTGCAATTTTTCATTTAAAATTTCCCTTTATAAATTATGAAATATTTTATTTAGTTGGCTATTTTTAGCTTCTATTTCTGGAAAATATCGTAAAATTTTTAATAAGACAGGTGGAGATCTTCTCATCGGTCCCGGAAATATTCGAATACCGGATGTTTAATTCTAAATATTTGCACATTACTTAATAACAAGTTTTTTTCGAACAATTTCGTAATCTTATTGCCGACAGACTAATTTTGGACTTTCATAACGGAATAGTGTTGATGAAACCGATTTTTGAAAGGCGAATAATCAGAAATTGCGCTTGAGTTTCCCAAAATTTACTGGAAACGACAAAAGTCTGGATATGAAGCGAAATAGTACAAGAAATCCAGATTTTTGGGCTTTCCGAATTTTCAATTGAATTATGATCATATTTCTCCTTCTATCGAGCAGTATGAAGGCCAATTTTCCAACAATTGGAGTTTTGGACTTCTACTTGAAAACTAATGTATTGGACGTACAAAAGGGCTGATTTAATACTTCTATGGGGGCAATTACGGCTTGTGAAAAGCGACCAAATACTATTCGGTCGAAATTCATGTGGTGGTGTAATTAGATTTCAATCAAATTTGACATTTTGAAAAGGATTCCACTGAATAAATAATCCTTTATTGTAATGAAATAGGGGTATTTACGATTTATTATACAAGGGACAGATCCTCAAATGCAAAACTGTTAGCCTACATTGAACTGATCAAACTTCAAATCACGTTCATAATTCTGATTTCAGAAGAAACTGTTCTTCAAGTTGAGCTATTGAACGTTAATAGATTTGAAAAAAGAAACCTTTGTTCTAGACCGGTAACGTTGTTATTGATACCTAATTGCATACTTTCTAATTAGTTTGAAATTTTTCTAAATTGTCGATTTTCCAAATTTCAAAAAATTCGTTGAAATAACGATTCTGAATGCGCGCTTTCACATCAAATTTCAAATCGATTTTTCAATTATTCGTACACTTTCATCGATAATTGAGATTTATGTTCTAGTCCATTTCCACACCAACAATCCATTAAAATTGAACAGGTTCGTGTTTGAAATTACAGAAATTAATTAATTAATTAATTAAAAACAAAAATTCACATACATAATAATCAATTTAATGCCAATTTGTATTGGAGTCCGAGTAATTTATTATACAGAATAACTTGAAATATCGGCTACTGTACTCGATTTTTGGCCAACATCCAGATGAACTGAATAAGAACTGAATGCAGACAGTATTTTATATTTAGCAGGTATCTTCGCAGGGGGCATTTCTCTATCCAGACAGTCGCATCAAAAAAAAAAACAACTTCAACTTGTGTAATTTTTCGAGTTTCCATCCTTTTGAATAATGCAGCTCTTCAACTACATTCTTCTATTTGTGGATCGTTTTTTTCGCTATAATAAGAAGAGAGTTGGCGGCAGACGTCCTCGTTGTTGTCGACGACTAACATCATTTCGTTGTATTTATATGAGAAAAAAAATAATAAGAAACACCAAAAAAATAACATTACTCTATCAACGTCCTTCATTAACACGTGATTGTGATATTGAATTGAACAATGATAGAAATAGAAGACGTGTCTGTGATGATGTGATGTCGTTGTATTCTTATCTGGAACATATGTTGAATTTCCTGGAGATTAACGTCCTTTCCGAGGCTGTTATTTTTCTCTATTCCGAATTATATCGAAAATTATGATTTATTAACACCGAATTTCAAGGATCACTTGATTACACTATATAGACCGATTTATAGTTTGAATCAATTATTCGAAAAAAGTGCTTTTGTTATTTTGGCGAATTTCTCACAATTTGCACCAGTTGACTGACCTTTTGCCTCTTCACTAAATATAATTTCGTCCGAAAGGAAATTGAATAAAAACTGAAATTTTATACGAATTTATTACAACATTTTCAATTATCGTCATCATTTTCATGAATAAATGCAGAAATTTCGTTGACATAAATCGGGGAAATCTCGACAATCTAAAAATAGTCCTCTTCTAATTGGTTTTTAAAGGATGATTCCAATTAGAGTTTAAAGCGAAGGGAAACCGTTTGAGTGCTAGCTAGTTATGTTGATGACGAGAAGAGGTCATTTTCGCTGAAATTATTAACAATTTTTTTCCCCAACAACAACATAAAAACTAACTACCATTATTATATTTTTAGTAACAACTTTGTAAGTGGTTGGAATTTTTTTCTTTTTTGACTCATTCAATTTAATCTGAAATTATTTGACGTTCTTGAACTTTTATCCACGGTGTGTAACACATAGAAATGTGGTAATCTTCAGTTTTATTATAGCTTCTACGCCCATGTGTAGGGTAATTTGAATTGTTAAAATTGTCGGCAATTGATTGAGGTATCAAATTTGAAAATGTCATTCGATTAGGTCATCGTTCGATAGAGGAGGCCCAAAATAGGCCTCCCAAATCTACTATCATTGATAGGACAGACACAAGTTCAATGTCTGATTCGGGAATTCTCGGTCGAGAATCCCAAATTTGCCAAATCCGAACAACTGAAATTTTCATTTCTCCAAAAATTTCAGTGAGTATTGCTGGGAGTTTTCAGGGCTCTCTCTAAAATTGGTGAACTTCTCACTGCCAATTTATCGAAATTTCGCAGTTTTCTACCAAGAACCGGAAAACTCGCAAATATTGTTTGAGAACCGCTGGCTGGAACTATGCGACCTCGTAATATTGATTTCCTGAAATTTTTTGGCACAGATCGGTATTATATCTGTTTCGGAATCCAACTGGACCTATCTATTTAGCTTCTAGTTTTTCAATTATCTTAAATAATCTAGATTATCGTTTTTCTTCTGAAAAAAACTTGTATTACTCAAATCTACCAGAATTAACGATTAAGTTCTTGACATTTATGGCGATTACTCATTATTCTCTATCTTTAGTTGCAATTTTATTATAAGAAAAGTAAAAGGCTTATTTTTAATTTAAAATAGAAACGTTTAATTAGAGTTTCTCTTGAAATTATTTTGATTATTTTTTTTCCAGCTGAACAACATCCTGCCAACGATTTCAGTCGTCATATAGTCAGAAAGCCTCGAATTTATCATGGACGAGAAAAACGACAAATTACAACAACTAAAGAGGTGGCGAATTTTTCCATTTGTTTAGCCAATAAAAAATTCGATTATAACCGAAAAATTCCAACAATAAATAAAATTTTTTGATTGTCTAAATTTTTCTAAGTAAATAATTTTTTTATTGAGTGTCTGTTGATAAAAATAGCTCCCATTATTGAAATCATTCATATAACACAAACTCCTCTTCACAATCATCTCCATTGCGATTTGCAATAATCAAATTGTGAATAGCAAATTAAGTATCGCCCACATTTTTTTTTGTAAAATTGCGACTGAAATTTTTTAGTCGCTTAGTAACAGTAATCTTTAGTTATTTATTTTGTTTTTTTTTCAACAATTCTATTCTTATTTCGTATGGTTGGTGCATTTAATTTCCGGTTGCAATTCACCACAACCATTTCCGTTAAAATACAATTCAAATTTTTCGCTGTACATTTATTTTTAATTATTGTCTATAAATTCACAGAATGGCGGTCTACATCTTGATCATATCACCATCGAGTTACCATTGGACGGTGATGATTTTATTTTGGACTTGACATTAAACAAACAATTGATACCAAAAGGATATTTCCATAAAATCCAACAGGATGGTCGTCATCACATTATCAAACCATCACCGGAAGTACGTAGACAATTTGCCAAAAAAAATAATTCTTCACTATAAAAAATTTGCCTATTTTTGTAGGAGATCAATTTGTGTCATTATTATGGTAAAATTCGTGGTAGACCCGCATCATGGGCCGCTTTATCCACATGCGATGGTCTATCTGGCGTTGTATTCGATGGTAATGAGATGCATTATATTGAGAAAAAAACAACAGACAACAATAAAAAATTCGAAGATATCGACCATTTTATTTATAGACACTCTGATATTGTTGATAACAATAAGACGTGTGGATATGGGGGCGATGCTGTTGATCCTGAAAAAATTCACAACCACAACAGGATATCTCGAGTAATTATCCTTGGTCTCATCCGATTATTTCTATCATTATTATTATTATTCGTTTTAGTATAAACGAGCAGCCGAACAAAACGAGCTAGTTCGAGGTCCTTATAACGCTAATAAAGAATCGAAATATGTCGAATTGGTATTGGTTGTGGATAATCGGGAATATAAGGAATTGGGGGAGAGTACGAGCAAAGTGGACCATCATTGTAAAACAATTGCCAATATAATCAACGGGGTAGATTTCTAAATTATGCAAATAATTCCCTATTTTTTTTTGATTTTATTACAATTCCAGCTGTATGCCCCGCTCAATATTTTCATAGCATTAGTCGGTGTAGTTATTTGGACTGAACATGATGAAATTAGTTTTTCACCAAACGGCGATACAACATTAACCAATTTTCTACATTATCGTCGCGAGAAATTAGTCAAAGAACATCCCAATGATAATGCTCAATTATTAACGTAAGTCTTTGATTTATTTGATTTGATTTATTGAATTATTCAAATTGATGGATTTTAGTAAATTCAATTTCGAAAATGGTGTAGTTGGAAAGGCGCTAAAAGGCCCGATTTGTACTTATGAATATTCAGGCGGTGTCAATACAGACCATTCCCCAGTTGTTGGTCTGGTTGCCACAACTGTAGCCCATGAAATGGGCCATAATTTCGGCATGGAACACGATACTAATGAATGTAAATGTCCCGATGATCGCTGTATAATGGCGCCAAGTAGCTCAACAATCGCCCCAACCCATTGGTCATCGTGCAGTTTGAGTTATCTATTATTGGCCTTTACTCATGGTATGGATTATTGTTTGAAAAATAAACCAACAGCATTATTCGATAGTCCGGTATGTGGAAATGGTTTCGTTGAGCCTGGCGAACAATGCGACTGTGGTTTACCGGAACATTGCGACAATACATGCTGTAATGCGACCACTTGCATGCTACATAGCAATGCTAGTTGTGCCACCGGAGAATGTTGCGATCTAACCGTAAATCTTTTATTTTCGATTTTTCGATTTCAATACAACAATATCAAATTTTCAGACTTGTATGCCGAAAAGTGCCGGAACTTTGTGCAGATCAGCTGATTATGAATGCGACCTACCGGAATATTGTACCGGCCATTCCGAATATTGTCCAGCTAATATCTACAAAATGGACACCGAAGTTTGCGACAATGGACGAGTAAATCTTAATAATAATCCACAATTTTTCTAATTATCATTGATGAATTTTTTCGTAGGCTTTCTGTTATCATGGTTTTTGTCGCACTAGAACCGATCAATGTAAACTATTATGGGGTGAAACTGGTAAATCGAGCGACGAACAATGCTACAAAATGAACGTTAAAGGCACCCGACATGGTAATTGCGGCTATAATAAATTTAATCAATCGTTCTTCAAATGTAACGATGAGTAAGTCTCCCAACACAGAAGATAATCGGACTCGAACTAGACATTTGGCGAATTGTTTTAAAATTCGCGCCTAAAAATGCTACATAGTAACCGTCTAAAGCCAACTATGTTCCAAGATTTTACATCATAATTATGAAATATAAGTATTTCTGCAATATTTCAAGAACTAATGGGCGAATTTCGAATAACCCGACAATTCTAATGTTGAATATTGCATTGAATCATTATAATTATGGTGATTGAGTGGCTAAATTTCCGTTCGAGTTCGAATACTTCTCTTTTGCGTGATTTCCCAATAATTTATCTGAAATAATTGTTTTTCAGACATGTATTATGTGGTATGCTTCATTGTAAACATTTGAATGAACGTTTAGAATTCGGTATGGAATCAGTGTCGATTCTATCGCACAGTTTCATCAATTTGAAAGGCTCAATTGTACCGTGCCGAACTGCAATTGTCGATTTGGGTGTAAATCAAGTTGATCCGGGCCTAGCACCGGACGGTGCTAAATGCGGAGATGGAAAAGTAAAATTCGCTCGATTTCAATAAACGAATTTATTTAATTTCGAATTATTTTAGATGTGCGTCAATCAAAAATGTATGTCTGTTTCTAGTCTACAATTAGTCGGTAAAAATTGTCCGCACGATTGTAATGGTAACGGTTGGTGTAACAATTTGGGACATTGTCATTGTAAACAAGGTTTTGCACCGCCATTTTGTGAAGATCCCGGACCTGGAGGTAGTGAAGATAGTGGTCCAGCTTCTGATCCTAATGGTATAGTAATGTGTAAATTCGATTAGAATAATTTATAATAATGAAGAAATTTTCAGCTCGTCGCGGATTTGTTCAAGCCTTATTTATAATATTTTTAGGCATAATACCATTGATGTTGATTTTCGCATTTTTGGTATACTATTTACGTCATAATATTTGTCATAAGATCCATCATAAACAACCACCGACTACAACGTATGTAACCAATTGTTTTACATTTATATATGAGCATGTAATGTTTGCATGTAAAGGTGTTGGTGATAGTTTTTCTATAAAAAAATCACGACCAGTACCAACTAGAATTGCCCCACAACCACCTAATCGTAATAATGATAATAATTTAGAAATTAAACAAACTGGCTTAATTTCAACAACAAATACTGACGTTATTTTGAGAAGTAACACAATAACTAATAATAACAATAATAAGAGATTATCGTTCAAAAATTATAAGAATCTCAAAATTAATTTGAATCTAATTAAATCGGGTACTAGTCGTGATAATTCTAATGATACTCCAATAACTACTGAAACTGTAATTGATGATACTCCACAAGTTTTATGTGTTAGAGATTTAGCTAAACAGTTTTCTAATAATAATTCGAAAACTTAATTTTAGGTTGTTGTTTTTTTCCACTGTAAACCTTCCCCTGTTATTATTATTTCACCTGTTTTAATTATTACAATTTTTCAATTGTGCATGTATCACGCTTTTTCGTGTTTATTTTATTATTATTATTATTTATTATTATTATTTTAATTTTCATCTCTAGAGCTAACTGTGGGTGTTTAATAATATTCTATTTTTGTTCAAATAAATGATGATTGTTTCAAAATCAGGTCGAAACCATCAACGAAATCACCATCAAAACTACGCAGTGTAACATTCTCAGAACCGACAACAAAAGAAGATCATTCATTATTACATGAAGATACAGCACAACAACAATCACCACCGCCAATCGGATTTAAACCGGAATTTTTTGGACATTTTCGTGGTTTTACATTACAACCGTTACAAAAAAATGAACATGATGATAATGTAGCACCTGCTAGAGCAGCACCACCACCACCTACCAATAATCCAAAATCATCATCATCATCATCATCAGTACGTTCAATGGCGGCAACGAAAATTTTGACACGAGCTCAATCATTCAAACAGAATCTAGCCGATGCAATTTCTTCAGTTCATACAACATCAGCAGCACCGGCATTACCACCACCAAATCCTGGCAGTACAGCTAAACCGATAATATCGTCACCGATATTGGAAAATTCAACTTGTACAGCAAAAGAGTTGATTTCGCCGTTGAGAAATGCGCCAAAAATGCCGGTGAGAACAGCACCGGAAATTCCAGCGAATAAAGAAAATCAAAGGCCTGTATCGACACCAGATGGCGCTATCACTATTGAGAATCCCAGCAAAAAAACTAATAATAACAGTGGAACATTGAATAGAATCACGTCATTCTTGAAAAACGATAAAAAATCAACTCCAACTACTACTACAGCTACAACAAGTACTACAAGTACTTTACCGCGTTCAAATCAAGTTAAGGCTAATAAAGTTCTTGATAAGAGTGCGTTACGTTCGATACAGATTTCGAATCCGATTCTACAATCGGAAACTGAATTGACATTGAATGCATTACCGGTGGATAATGAAGAGAGTCGGGCTGTTGTAATGCGCGCTCAAAGTATGCGAGCTGGACAAGCGACTCAACGACCGGCTATCCAAACTTTCGGTTCAATGCGACAACCGAATAAGAGACCTTTAAGCATACCTTCGGCCAATCGTCCGAAGAGCCCGCCACCACCACGACCACTACCTTCAATCGAGGATGGCATCAAAAAAAATGATAGCAAATTCAAAATACCCAGTTTGCCTGGATATCAAAAACCCAAACCTCCAATCACAACAACAGCAACAACAACAAATCAATATGATGATTGTTTGAATAAAGCGCCTTTAGCTAAATTGAATGAAGAAAGTCCGACTAGCGGTGATAATATCTATGCTGTAATCGAAGAATCACCATTATCACCAGATAGTGGAAAATCTCTAGTGACGAAAACTAGTTCCGGTTCGAATGAAAGTATGGGTCTATTAGGGGAAATAGTTAGCGAGATACAACATCGTAATTTCGATTCGATTTATTCAACATCGACATTATCAAGAAAAAAGAAAAATGGTGACGATAAAAATGATGATGTTGATGATGGAATCATTAAATCACCGGAATCGGATTATGTTAATACATCAACTGTTTATAAAACACCACCAGAAAGTGTTTATAGTAATATGAATAATGGTAAATCGAGTGCTAGTTCCACATCAAGTGGCTATATTCATCCGTCAAGTGTTAATGTTCCGAAAAAAATTGAAGAAACAACACAACAAACGAAACAACAAAAACCATTAAGTACCTTTAAAAGTGATTATAAACCATTTGCTTCGACATTAAATCGTCCACAAGGTCCTTTTGCATCGACATTCAAACAAAATCTGGATAAATCAACAATCAATCAAGAGACTAAAGAGAAAACAACAACAAAACCAAAAACACCAACAACACAAAAAACTATCAATCGTCAAATAACACCACCTAATTTACGTACAAGAAAACCATCACCGACTCGTCCAAATACCCGACCAAATAGTGCGAATAGTCCAGATTTAGTTACTAGTTGTAGTAATAATAATAATAACAATAATAGTAATAAAACAACAAATACAAAAGGTCCGGATGTTTTGAATAGTGGACCAACAAAGAAACCAACAATAAATAGTGCAAAACCAAATTTAAATAATTTACCAAAAGTACCAAAAATTGTTAATAAATCATCGAGTGTACGAAATACAACAACAACGGCAGCTAAACCGATAACTATAGCAAAAATAAGTAAAACTAGTTCGGATAATGGTAGTAATAATAGTAATAGTGGTGGTGGTAATGGGGCCAAAAATTTGGGAGTACGACAAACATCCCGGCAAAATTCCAATGTTGCATCATTACAACAAAAATTCGAAAATAAAAGTGATAACAAGACTATAGTGAAAAGTAAAGCATAGATTTCTTCTGGAAGATTATCGTGTATAGATTAAAAGAAATTATTTAAAACAAATTTTCAAAAATAATTATAACGAGACTGTTATTTATTTATAAATTTATAATCAATATGAGAAAAATAGGTCTCAAATGTGTTCGTTCATTCGAGGACCTTTTGATTGATTGATTGATTGATTAATGATGATGATGATTTGTAAATGTGATAAAAATTATTTTTGAAATTCCTTATCAAAAGGCCTTGAACGACAATCAAAACGTTTGGCTTCTCCATTTTGAAACAAAGCTAAGAAATTTTAATGTGCCATCCTTGACAATTTTCGAAAAATCATACATCACACTTGTTTCTTTTGTTTTAAATTAAATGAAGCCGATTTGATGAAATTGCTACTTATTATAGCAAAAATTACAAAGTGAAGACTTTGTGATTTTGTCAAAATTTTCGATAATTTTTGCACAAAAAACACAAAGTCTTTCGGTCCTCTAAGGCAATTTTCTGTCCCGATTCACACTTTTTTTTTTGTATATAAACCAAAGATTATAATATAAAAAATATTGTAATATAAATAAATTTATGAGCTTTTGTTTTATTCTAATTAGAGCACTTTTGGCTTAACCCTTCAGACTTGCGAAAAATGACCATTTTGGCACAGGTGTCGACAATTAACTATGCTTGAAACTTCGGTTTTTCCAGAATCGAAAATTTGGTTACGATTTTGATCATTTTTGAAGTATGGGGATTTGGGAGACCAAAATAATATGTATTGCTCAAGGTTTTCTGAGGATTTGAGCTAGTATGAAAATTCTCGAGCTTGCTATCTTTGTAGATTCAGGAGCATTTCTGTAGAGCAAGGAGTGGCTTCATTTTTGGGCGCAAATACTCAGTTTTTTGCCCAAAATTGAGCCCATTACTCTTTGCTTGGCAGATTGACTCGAGCTCGTCATATTTTGCCCTGACTCAACAAATTTTAGCTTGTTTTGGCTTTTTTGTAGCTTCTTATTCGCTTGAATGAGTGGGTCTTCCTGTCTAAAACAGTATTATTCTTGGACGATTTCCAGAGTAAATCATACTCAATCATCAAAGACTCGTCTATAGGAGTTACTCCTCAAAACGAGCATTTTGGAGGCTTTATGGCTCATTTGAGGCAATAAAACAATGAGAACTTTACATTTTTTTATTACAAAATACTGATACAGTCTATTTAGAACATTCAAAAATACAAAAAATACGAGTAATACTGGGCAAAAATCTTAAATAAAATATAAACTCAATTTTTTTTTCTTATGAATCTTGTCAACATCAACTAATGTCTATGTACAATGAAAATAACAGTAATGATAATAATAAAAAATAAATACAAAAGTCGTTCTGAAAACTTGTCACAATCGATCAAAACATTGACTAGTTCTTTTTGAATTTTCCGAAAATTTCCACAATTCCTCTCGATTTCTTCAACAACTCGTCTCCAATGGTACAGATTTCGTTGTATTATTTGTAACACTATTATTAGTCACACTATCCCCAACCACTGAGGGTGAACCTTGCGAACTGCTCGAATGATGGTTGGTAGTACCGGCCGTACCATTCTCCTGATGTTTCCTCAAACACCATAAACGTTTAACCGCCGATAATACTTGCGGCTGACATCCAACAACGATGAATATGAAAACACCTTGAAAACAATTGATCAGATCGGTCAAATACCAGACTTCTTGCGGCCCACCAACGGCCCATGATATGACATCGGCTATCCATGTGACGCCCATCACCACCACCAGTTTCATGCAAACACGACCGAGAGCAGCCCTGAAAATGAACCATCTAGTGAGTGAGTTTGGGCGGTAAAATTGGCGAGATTTACCTCTCCGAAGTTGATTTGACCAATTCGCGTTTCCACAGGCCGCAAGTCAATTCGCGTGCAGTCAACGCGAACAATGCCAGATTGATTAATAGGAGGACGCCTACTGGACCGAAGAAGAACGTCAGGATTTCTGAATTGCCTGTAAAAAAAAAATTGTTGAAACGAAATTGCTAAATTGGATTGTAATCAACACGTACGGTCGTGGTTTTCGCGGTCGTTTCGTGAGAATTTTTCGGAATAATAACGAACAACACAAATTATATTGATTTGTTTGTTAATTAAGAGGAATTAGCCTTGGTATCGACCTTTGCGCAAATATTTCAATAAAATATTGCAAAATTCTAGTAAAGTACGCCATACAGTCTCGAAATTTATTATAAACAATTTAATCGTCCGACATGATAAAAGTATAGTGTGAGAAGTCTAAAAATATAATTTCAATCTATAATCAATTATTAGATAATTATAACGAAGGCTCAAATTTCGGATGCGGATCAAATTCCTAGATTTATCGAATTATACCGACTCTCTCCTGAATGTTGTAATTTTAGAGATTTATTATCGATCTCACCTGTTCTTTGAATTGATTCATTTTTAGTGAAACGACTCCAAGGCTAGCGTTCAAATATCGGAGATTATTGTGGAGATCAACAATAAGAGAAATGGAGACAAGTAGCGGTATAAATAAACAATGTAGATACGCGGAAGTTTCGAATTTTTTCGAAAAATTGTGAAAAATTACAAAAACGAAAAAATGAAAGTACGACCGTTTATTTATTCAACAAAGATCATTGCACTTGAATATTGATGCGATTTGAATTCGAAATAATCTAATGAGCCATCGTCGTCGAAAATGAATCATTTCACGTACCGTAAATAAATTATCAACAATTATTAATTTTCTTATTTTATTTATATTAAATAAAAAAACAACAGCCTACATCAAATCGGATGTAATCTCTCAAAACGTCCAATTATCGTGGCCATTGCTCTCGATAATTCCTAGTAAAATCGACCTTTATTATCGATTTTATTACTCGCAATGTTTTTCAATTAAACAAAACGACTCCACGCCATATTTATTACAATAAAACGAAAGCAAAACTTCAACAACATTAAGCGATCCATGCACGCACAGTTAAGCTAGACGTGCAAAGAGAAACTCGTATGAGGCAGAACTTGACGTGTGTGGATCTGATTGGTGGTACTTACCGCTGAACCAGCAGGTGTTTGTGGCGAAATTTGGGTGTAAAAAGTCGTTTTTACCATCGTCATTCGGTACTAGATCGAGTATAGCACCAGTGCCGGCGATTACCAATGGTACACCCCATGCATAGATTTCGTATAGTCGTAAACGGCAACGTTCTTGGCTTTTTTCCACACTTTGTGGACGCAAATCACTGAAATACAACAATCATTAACATTAATCACAATCATTAAAGAGAGACAATTTTCACTGTACGTTTTTCTTTACCGTTATTTGTGGTTAATTGTTTGTCACATAAGTGTCTCTAATTGAGTTACAACATGGAAATACGTCAAATCTAACGGGATTCGAGATATTTCGAAAAATTCTATTAAGAGACTTAAATTGGGCGAGCTTAGGGAGGCTTGAAAAATTAGTGAGCGCCATCTATCGCGGTAACTCGAAGAAAAGATGGGGCTCGAAATCTCATCTCTACCGAAATTTCAACAATCGTTCCCACGAATCCACCTAGATTTTGTCGAAAATAGAAAATCAAACAAACAAAACTGGCATTTATTTTCGTTTCAACATCGAATTAATTGTTAAAACAATAAATTCTCGATAAATAAACAAGATGTGGACTTTTTAATAGGACAGTCGACATATTCAAATCTCCCCATTTATGTTTCTCAACATTCAAACATCTTAATTAAATATAAAGGAAATAGAATTGTATTTCCGCTCTTTTATTCGACACAACTCGCATTTAATCCCCTTTGAAATTGTTTATAACGAATGAAACACGTGTTCACGGTTTTATTTGAATTGAAACAAAAAAAAAAATTTATTCAAGTGCAAGTGCAATATGCATATCTATTTATAGAAATATAAATGCGTATGGGAAAACTTTGTAAACTTCGAAAATTTCAAAAGTCTAAAAAAACTTATAATTAAGTCCGATTAAAGTCGACTCAATTAACTAATAGTCTTGTTAACATTCGAAACAGTTGATCGAAATTTTTCTTTTTGGTCATATATTCTGGATATAAACGACGTCAAAAGACAGTTGCCGCCACATTTATTTTATTATTATTAAAAATAAATCATACACGAGAATTTCTGTTTTTCGGCAGTTTATATTAAAACGAAAATTTACGAAAAAAAAAAATTTATTTAGAATTTTTATAAATAAAAATCTAGGAATAACTTTGTAATTTGTCAGATTTATGATCAATAGAATGACTTTTATAGTGGGTGACCAATCGGGTGTGGCCCATCTATAGGGGAAATTGACAGAGACAACCGTTAACACCTCATTAATGGGACAATTACATGACTAATTTCTAGATCGAAATCTATCACAATAAACGGGACACTCTGTATATTTCACTGTTAGACAAATTCCTTAGAGTCGATATTTCGATTGTTAGAAATAGCAGGATTCGGAATTCCCGACTTAAATTTATTCATGTCATGAACCAAAACAACTGTTTAGGGAAATTTTAACGTACCTGTTCAAGTGAAAATCGACTCGATCTTCTTTTATTTGATCTGTTTATGAATCATTGGGATTTCTACTGCTAACTGTACTTTCGCTTGATTAGAAAAATTCTATATCTCTGATGTGACTTAATGATAATCATAAGAAAGTGCCCCGAAATACAGGCTGTCCTCAGCTCGAAGAAATCGCTTCAAAAAAGAGAAAGAGCGGCCTCAAAGTCTCTAAGCTGCAATATTTTGACTAGTTGTCGTACAGAGGACAGCCCGTATTATCGGTACATAGTTTTGACCACGTGAAACAACATTTTGGACCATAGAAATAATAAATAAACATCAAGAAAAAACAAAATATTTTTGTAGATTAGTTTTCTAAAGGCGGATTTACACTAATGTAATCCTTTGGAATTATCAATGGAGATAAATTGGTTGAGGCGCTTTCAAATCGTGCAATTTCTCTAATACACCGTTGCAAATTCAACAGAAAAAGAAAATCTGTAATTGTGGATTTCTTTGTAAATAAAGTAGTTACGCCCAGTCAATTTCTAACCGTAAATCAACAATCATCGTTAACTGAAACAACATTATTATTTCTAGCAACTCCTTTCTAATTCCCATTGGTTAAGCCAACCAGAAAGGTAGTTATCCCGACTCAAGTTTCGGAACGATTTCAACTCAAATTTTGGGATGATCTCTAAAATTGTCGTCTATTAATTATCAAAACCAATCGTGATCTTTTGTTTTTGTCCCATCAGCCGTGACTAAACTGCTTAAAAATTCATGTAGAAAAAAAAACCAGTTGTCACTACAGCATTAATCTCTATTAGTTTCAATTCTATGATTATTTTTCACTAATTTAATAATTTCGAGGTAAATTAAAAGGGACAAAAGATTAATTCAAGGAATTGAATAACGGATGTTCCTTATAATAAAAATTTGAATCATCAACTAAATTACGGGCACAATTGAATTAATACGAAAAAAAATGAATGTTTTTCGACTTATTTCGTTTGTAGACATAAAACTATTCGAAGAATTGTTTTTTGAAGTCTCTCCAGATGCCAATTTTTTCTCTCTGAGGATTTCCAGCGAGAGAAAATGAGCGGTCGACGAACTTGGCAACAACATTGTATAAATCACGAATTTCCCAATTTTCTTATTCTAATATAATCGAATTTTATTGGCGTTCTCTATTTATAATAATGAGCCGAAACGGAAATAGTTCCCAATGAAATTCATAATTATAATCGAGATAAAACTATAAAAATTCGGAGTTGATATTTTTAACGATAATGAGATTGGAAATATCGTTAATCATAAAATTAATGCAAATTGGAAAAATTATTTGATAAACAGCTCGTTTTCCAAGCTTCATTAACTGTTTAAACTTGAATGGTCGTTAACGAGTAAACGGGAAAAATCTACATAATCCAATAAGAAATGCGATAATTTATACTAGTCTAATAGCCCATCTCTATAATAAAACGCATAATCGGGCGTGTTGCACCTACAGGTATATAATTTCGATATTAGTCACGTTTTCAAAATGAAATTCAAAAGATGATATACAACTTCGAAATTTAATGATCTTATCATTAATAAAATTACGATTTGATTATTTTAAAATATAGATGATTTATTAATAGAACCAGGATCTATACACGTGTATTACCTATTTTTGAAAGTAACATTGACCGTCAGAGAAAGTTATTTCGTATAATTACAGACATCCGTGTTCTTTATCGGAGAGAAAATTCTCCGATTATTCCGAATAGAAATTCTTCAAAGCCACAAATGCACAGTAAATAAATTATTTATTGTACAATTAATTATGTCTAGACATTTGCATATAACTCAAGCAAGTTATCTAGGTCGGGGAAAATGAATGCGAAAAATTGGAAAATTCCCGTCTGCAAACCATCAACTTTAAATTAATTTATCAAATTAACTTTATATTTAGAATATCTGGCTCAGTTGAACCAGATCTAATTAGAATAAGCTCGAATAATAAATAAAGTGAAGAAGTCGAAAAATTTAAGGCGCCACTCCCATTATAATTTTAATTTAGATTGAAACCAAATATGTGATACTGCCCGATTTGGACTAATTGGAACTAGGTTATGTGGAAAAAAAAAGGGGGAAAAATGGTAATTTGAGCCAATCAATCTCGATAGGTATCTGTAATTATTCAAGAAATTCAACAAATAATCTTCTATAATTATTATTTATCGCTAATTTAAGTTAAAAATAATGATAGGTTATGTTGTCTGTCAAGAATAAGGTCGTATTACAAATAAGGTTGCAATTTTCCCGATACGAACAATTCGCTCGAAA
>JAZBGZ010000502.1:2788-13435 GCA_037414795.1 Stenodera caucasica | reverse complement strand
TCATTATTGCTTTTTAAAGCCCTTCAATTCTCAACAAGTAGTTATAAAAAAAAAAAAGAAAAAAAAACTGTAATTTATATCATTACCTATATGAAACCTTTCAATTTCGTTCATCAATTTGACACAAATTACAATTTATAATAAAATAGAAAAACAACAACTTTATGCACGATATAATTTCGTTATTTTGCTACTGAAAATTCAAACAATTGCATGCCGATAAAATAAGACACGAATTTTATTATTATCATCATTATTATTATTATTATTAATATCATAGATAAATGCGAAAGAATAGCAAAAATTATGATGGAGTCTCTTTATTACATAATAATCCCACGATGATATCCTATTTATTAAATGCAAAAATTATCCTTGAGACGGCCATTACAATTACATTATTTATCATGCAAACTAATTTAGTTGAAAATAATAATAATACTAATAATAAATATCTCTAGCTTTAATCAAAAATATATCAGAAAGAATGAAAATTGACATTTTATAGAATTTGATAAAAACTAAAAGTAACATGTTTTGACACATGTCAAAGGTAACAATTTTCTCGAAACGACCCACTTTAAAAAAAAAAAAAAGGGGTTGATTGTCGATATTCTTACAAACAAAACACAAATATAATCTAGTCCTTTAATGTTAACAATGATGATGATAATAAAAATAACAGTAACCGTTAAATAAAAGGAAACTGTACAGTTTAATAGTACAACTTTCATGTTTATGATAATTTTGACAAGGAAAATATAAAGAACATATCAAATGATGATATAACAAACTAAGAAAATAACGAACAACTATTCTAGAATGGAAATTGTTGAAGATTTAACGTGAATTTATTGATATTTTTATAAAGATGAAGTTGCTTGAATAGCGGAAGTTTCGGTCAACTTCAATAAATCTTTTCGAGGCGGAAATGCACTTCTGTTGCATTTAGCCATGATAAGAGTCGAAACGAAAAAAAAATTGATAAAAATTCTGACACTCATTCCTAAATTGCCCGATTTCGCGAGAGATCCACATCTTCATCTTATCATCAAATATAGAGAGGCGACAAAAACGAGAAGATTTTCCATAAATCGCAATGAGAATAGATGAAAATCTTTATTCATGAATGCTTATCAATTATTTTCGAGCAATTTATCAATAAATTGAATCAATTTGTTCTATTCATCTGGACCAACAATGTCGATAAAATTTCATTTTCGACTGAATTGTGAGTGAAAATTTATTTAAATCAACAGTTGACTATTTAACTGGTTCCTAATGATGATATAATCATTATCATTGTTGTGACAACTCTCTATCATCATCAATGAAAGTTTATCAACCAATTTGTTACGCAACCACTCGTAAATAGAAAAAAATAGAACAAAAATTGAAGATTTACAACGGACTCCAAACAAAAAATTTCTCCATTAATATTTTTCGTCAAGAAGTTGGGAATTTCGATCATCTACTATAAACTTCCCGATTGGGAAATACAATTCGAATAGAAATGATAAAAATCCGAACATTTGGTTCATTTTTGAAAGGCTTCATTTGCAACAAAAAAAAAAGTTGATCGAACAGTTCCGATAAATGTTGACCAACAATATGTAAACTTTTAGGATGCGAAATTGTGCCAAATCTCTATCTTCATCCCTCGAAATTAATTTAGTAATTTTATGGGGTTATTATTAGTTTCGAGTTACGACAGTTGATTTGTCCAACTAATTTCTGAAAATAATCATCAGAATTTCCCAAATATTTGATTATAGATTTATGTTCATTTTTTTTAATTTGTATTATCATGACCGATGTTTATCGCTTTATCGGCAATTTTGTCGAGCAACTTCTTCAATAATTCACCAACAACTAGAATCAATTTGTCCTAATTATCCCAAGTAACAAAAAAAGTTGCCAAAACAATTTTACTTACAACTAAACAAAAACAATTTTGGTCGTTGATAAATTATTATAAGTAAATAAATTAAGTTGTCCAAACAAAAAAAATTGAGTGATGAAAATCTACAATCAACTTTAGAAAAATAGCCTAAAGACACGATTTTCCCAATGAGCTCGTCACTGAAGAGATCAATGTGCAACAATAAATTCAAACGTTAACGTTAACGTCCCAAATACGGAAATTCCCGTCAATCGATAAAAACTAATTCACAACATCAACAACAACACACAAACAAAAAAAAAAAAATACAAACAAACAAATAACAAAAATCTTGGCAACATTACAAAATTATGTTCTGCTTAAAGCCTCTCTAGTTTTTTCCCCTAAATATAGTTAGATGACCCCCACACATACAATCAAACACACACAAACACAAATATAATTCATGTTTTATACTGGAGCATATTGTTATATTTCCGTAATCTGTAACAAGTTCAAGGCTAACATTCATTCATCGAATGAAGGCTAACAACAACAACAACAATAAAAACAACAATCATGAAATTCACCTTTCGTTTTTGTTAAAGGCACTTTGGTCCTTTTTAAATTGGTAATAAGTCGATTGTAATTTCCTCAACTTTACAGTTCATTTTAATGATAACTGATTAGTTTTATTGCAATAATAAAATTGAGCTTGTTTGGAATTTATTAAGGCGATCAATGCTCGATTTTAATGATACCGACATATTCTCAAATAAAATTACAGTTTGTTCCAATTGTTGAGCTTGGATGAATAGGGCGGAATGAATATCGATGGATGATCCGCAAATTAAATACAGAGGTAAACGTAAACATACCGATATTCTGAGATGAAAACGTTATTATTACCTTTAAAATCCGCAAATAAAACCAAACTAATTCCGTGTATATTACAATTTTGATGTCTCCATATAACGTACTACATCTATCTCAATATTACGAACCGAAAAGAAGGTTGATAAGAATTTTTTGTCAAGTGGAATCGAACGAACGCGAGATCCTTTTCAATCTTTCAAGTCGAATTGATTATTTCGAAGTTCGCGCGCATTTTTTCTAATCTAGATAGTAGAGGCATAGACAGCTTGATATTCATAATTCGATGAGTATTTATTGATTATTTAGTATTTTCGAGAGACACATGATTGAAAACAACCATCAAATCGAAGAGAGGCACTTTCTCTTTACTTTATCGTTCGATATTTCCATTCAATACTCCAATAATTCAAAGATAAAAACGTCAAAACACCAAAAACATAGATGGCTGTGGAAAATTCGAATGTGTTACCTAGGAGCTTGATATTTAGGCGCGAATTTCGAAATAATAACATCGAATATTGGACGAATACTTAAAATACTCCTGTTAATAGAAATTTTATTTACACGCTATCTGTCAAAATAATAAATTGTTTCGATTTTACTATTTTACAACAATGTAGATAAATCTATAATATATTTTATAAGGTACATCATAAAATGGACTAATTGCGTAGAAACTATTCAATGGATCATGGAACGAAACGTGTAGCTAATGTGCAGAAAATTGCACCGTGACATTATACGCATCAAATCATATCTATATTTATTGATTTCTTTATTATTACCGTTATTATTATTATTGTATCTAAAAATTTCGAAATAATAGAAGGAAACAGTAACAGGAATTTCCTGTAACTTTACTTGATCTTAAATATAACGAAACGATTAAATTTCATTTTATTTCATCCAACATCCTGCCTTTTGTGTGTGCATTTCCAGTTTGTTGTTTTTTTTTTCTATTTTCTCTATTATTATTTTTTTTGTTATGTTTGTATATGGAGTCTCTATTGTTGTCAAAAAGATTGTTGAAATTTTATAAAATGAAAGTATTAGAAAATCATGTAATGACAACAAGAAAATTCAATAAACATTATTGTACCCACTTTTTTCCTTTTAATGTGACGATAATGTAACGTTAATGGAAACGAATTGGTCTATTATCAATAATAATTAGACATTAATTTCGGATCGATATTTGATTGGTTCTCTATTGGGATGATTTATTTGTATTTTTCTCAATCAATCAATAATTAATTAATTAATTAATTCATTCATTCATTATTAATTAATCATATAACACCCTTCAGTTTATGTATATCCCGGATTATATTGTGTGTATGTTTGGTGTATTTTGCATATTGATTATGCGTTATATCAAGAGATCGAGGGTTGTTTCTTAGGTGTAATTAACGTAGTGTTTAATACGAGTTCTGTGCTAGGGGAACAGGACCGGATTACGCCTCAATTTAACGATTTTACCAGATTGATGCTATTCAATTTCTGCGTTCTTCAGTGAAAGTTTTCTATTTTCTAAGTTGCCTGTATTGTATCAAAAATTTGGCATTTTCTATTAGAATTTTGCATGTGGAAATCACAGTAAATATTTCATACCCCTTTCTTAAATTTCTCATAAAATTTCGAATTTCAATTCTTAGATGAAAATTCGAAAAATAATCTTTCCGAATAAATTCTGTAGTTCTGAATATTTAATATTTTTTTTAAGCCATAAACACCAAAAACCCCTATTTTCTGATAAGATCCAATTTCTAGTGTTTTTGTATGATTTGTTCGGATTTAAACATGATCGTCTATATTTATAATCATTACGATTGTTTTTCACAAAAATCTCATGATTTTCCAAAAGAAATTTATGGTTTTCAATGAAACTTTTCGTTTCTTTGATCAGTTTTCAAATGTCTCGGTTTTCTATTTTGCAGTTAAAAATTATAATTTATAATCTACTGAATTTTCCGGATAGGAATCAAAATTTTATAGTGATCAGTAGAATTTTACTATAAGCTCCGATTTTGAGGATAAGAAGTCATCAAATTTAGAAGTTTGAGAGCCGCTGGTTGAAGTTATCGATACAATGTGATAATTGCAAACAAATGATATTCCAGTATATTTTATAGGATGGCCAAAACTAGTCTCAAATCAAAAATCACTAAATCAGAAGTTCGCAACTATTTTTGCATATGTAAAGTTCATTTAGACAAATGGTGAGCTGTCTCAATATTTTCTGCACTAAGCCGGCCCTGTCGTCGCACATAAATCAATAGATTTATTAAAGTCAGTTTAATTGCGATTAAAGGTCTAAAGAAAATAAAGTGAATTCCCCAACAATTTCGATTTCATATAACGATAGAATACAAAATTTTTTGCCTGTTTTTTTTTTTCTCAACTGCACAATTAACGCCACAGACACACCTTCATATTTATGGTTAACCATAAATAAAGATGCGTGGGTTGAGAGTTGTTAGAGGTGTGCGTAAAAGTTTTTCCTATACTATTATAAAATATTTCATCCCTTTTGTCAGCCGTTTTTATCTAGAGATATAAAATGGAGAACGACAATAACTATGGAAATTGCAATATATTTTTTTTTTGTTCTTTTGGGAAAATTACAATAAAAAAAAAAAACCAACTACGTGTGCGGTTTTTCCCAATCTTTTGATATGTTACGATAACTAGGATTTTAATTGACCCCCAAACAATTGTTCCTTTCTCTTTCCTATACATATACATATATATATATACATATGTATAGTGGTTGATTATTATGGACAAAAACGAATTGTCCAATTGATCTCGAAATTCGCTTTATTGTTATGTAACTTGATGGCATTTGACTGATGTACCAACCTATTTCCGGACAATTGCTTTTTGTTTCCAATTGCTACATCCGGTATTTGTATATATGTATATATCTATCTCGTTTTGTTTTTTTTTGATCTATTATAGAATAGAATCGAATTTATGAAGCTTTCTGTAAAAGGAGAACATCCAACGGAATAACAAACCGATAAAATTGATTCGTTTTAGTTTCAATTTTCAACGACATCAAGGCTATATTGAAAGAAAATTGATAGATTAATGCCCCAATTACTATAATCATTATTATTATTATTATTACTATTATTATTAATAATATTAAGGAAAATATATGATAATGAATAATGCTTTCAAGATTATTATCGTTGGTGGTTTTGTTGACGTTTTAAAGTGCAATAAATCGCCCATTGTACGATGTTCAAGGTAATAATATAAAGTTTTTCTACTTAAATTCAAATATTTGCTGTTGAAATTCAACAAATATTTGAAAAAAATTCTGTAAATTTCCAACAAATTACGTATTATCGTGACAATAAAACAAAATTATTGTTAATTGTATCGAAATTTTCAATTGAAATAACATTTCAATCGTAAAATATTGAATACTGAAACTAACTTGGATTAAATTGATTTTTTTAATGATTTTTATCGAAATTAGCATTTTGCACGATTGTATCGGATGTCCGCTCTAAGCTAACCCTCAAATACTTCCGATGTTTATAAGAGAAACAAGGAATCTCTCTAATCCGTAATATTGTTTTTCTTTAGTCAATAGTTTATAATTTCTGGATTAGTGAGAGAATTTTGATACTTAGATGTGGCCCAATTCTTCTTCTATAAGTCGGTTAACCGAATATTCAACCGTAATTTTCGAGTTGTAGAACGGACGGCCTGTATATCCGTTACTGTTAATAACGTTTATAAACAGTCTAGCTTGTTTGTTGTAAGTCTGACCGAAAATTTATGTTTTAACATCCCTCAAAACCAACAATCTTCTAAGATTATGACGAGGCAGCTTAAACTGAAACCAAACGACTTAAAGTGAGTGTCGTCTAGTATGTGAAAACTAAAGTAAACAAACATAGACAAGGTTATATTGTCGTGTAAGTGTATAGTTTTCTCTCCTCTTTCAGCTCTTAACCAGATTACTACCGAGATTGGACTGTGATATTCCAACTAGTAGACGAAGAAGCTACAACAACAACAACAACAACAACAACAGCGGATTCTTGTTGCCATCGTGTTGTTGGAGGTCTGGGATGTTGTACGATTTCCCTCATTTTATCGCTTCACTGAATCTCATATCAACGTTCAAGGTTCAATAAAAGACTTTGGACGTTAAAAGAGAAAGAATACGAGCTATTCTCATGTAGGTATATGAAATGTAAACGATGTATGGATCCTAACAATCATGACGCTTAATAGAATATTGCAAAATATACAGAACGTATCCGAATTGCTAGACCAAACTTTAGCTGTCGCCTAAAAAGTTACAGCAATCTCTTAATAAAATATGCAATACACATGTCAAATTAGCAAATAAACGCTATAATGATAACATTATAATCTGGCTTAGCACTTTTGATAAGCTGGTAAAATGAAAATCTCATTATCTAATTGCTGTAACTTTTTAAACAGGACTTTGTATTGCTTGACTCAGCAATCCAGATACACCCTGTAATTCTATAACAGATCAATTTTCGTCGTAAAACCAGAACATTAAAAACTATATACCCAAGTACAATAATAAAATATGGTTTAGTTTTAAGGAGGTTGGAGAAAAACAACAATTTCAAAGACAATAGTAATAATAAAGACGTCAAGACGATCAACAAGAACAACAAATAACTACCCTCCATTCTAATTATGTGCATAATTTCAACGTAAAACTTGTAATACTGTCATTGTTACAACAAAACAGATTTCGAACAATAAACAGTAAAGTATTAAGTCATTAGTTATTATAACTGTGCGATATAATTTCGAATCTACTTTTTAAGAAGTTTAGTGTCTTTTCTACATTTTGTTTGTTTCTTTCTTTCGGATCATAAATCAAAGTTTACGTTCGGCACAAATCCAATAATATCACAATTCGATAGAATTTTTGTATTTTTAAAAAAAAACAAATAGAAAACTCTAGGAAATTTCTTTTTGCAATTTTTCTCGATTATTTATGGCAATAACGTACAGAAATGAATAATAAACGCCACATGTTCGCGCAACTTTTTTCATATTCCTTTAATTTACAAACTCATACTTTCATCGTTTTAATTAAATTTTGTAATTACAGCACAATTTGCTATTTAATTCTCTTACAATATCTAAAAATGTTATTATTGCTAAAATTATTGAAGATTAATCAAAGGTTAAATGTCACTTTTAATGTAATATCAATAAATAAAACAAACTAATGATTGATGTGCAACTTCCTATAGTTTTTTTTTTCTGCCTTATTGCATGGCCAACTGGCATTAATCACAACATTAATATTTCCCAAGTTTCACAAATTTCCCTATTTAATCTGATTATCAAGTATCTACATAAAAATTGTTCGATTAGAGAAAATTGTACAAAATTCGATCTTTTCAAGGAGAAGGATTATTCCCAATTACTTAACTAGAGGCGAAATTATTGGAAAATATTCAGTTTCTGAAAAAAATTTTCAGAAACCATGGTGGATATTTCAGTCATATTTTTGAATTTTCCCAGAGGCAAAATTTTCAGGATTTCAGTTCTCTATTTATATTTTTAATTATCTAAGAATTTAGAATTTTCTGTAAAACTTTTTTGGCTTTTGCATTAAGATTCAAACAATTTCAGTATTGATTCTTGATTTTTCTCTCCGATTTACATTTTTCTAATGAATTTTCTACCAAAATTAACAATATTTTTGGTGAATATTTAATATTTTTCCTTCAATCACATCCATCAGAAAATATATAATTTTTTACTTTGTAGAAATTTGGATTTTCGTCAAAATAAATTCAAGTTAATTTCGCGATAATTCAATATTGGCGGCCGAAAATCGATCGCTTGCTGATAAATTTGGAAAATTGATCAAACACGATCGTTTCAAGGTAAAGGATCATTTTCCCCGACTTGACAAGAGGTAAACGATCCAAACAATTTTCTTTATTTTTTTTTCCTGTCCAAATCGACTTTCTCCCATCACCATTAATAATGTGTTTAGGGGATGAACTAAACTGTTAGTGGGTGGGTTGTTGATTGAGATTTTTCCCTAAGACAAGTGACAACAACGATGAAAATTGTTTAAAACGCCACGAAAACATTCACAGGCAATCGAACATTCAGGAAATGAACATTGGGGAAACAACCCCACCGTTATAAACGGCAAATATGACAAAATTAACGGAAATAATACAGATGACATTGGTGGTGGTGATGGTGGTGGTGGTGTTGGGGAAAATCATATTGAAATCGAAAGTTTATAGTTGAATAAGTAAGTAAATAAATGATGGAAATCGTGGGTGTTTGGGGCGAGAGAAATGGAATATAGATTCGAGGGTGGGTTATTGAAAGTCGATAATCTAAAACCACATCCGGACTGGAAAAAAAAATTCTCTCTATAAGGGACAATCTGATTTCAACCGGAGAAATTGAACCAATTCTTCGCTTTCAATTGTCGAGATTCTCAAAAACTATTCATAAATATTCATGTCGATTATTAGCCAGTCGATTATGTTCAGTATGTGACTTCTTATGTTTTCCGCTAGAAAATAAATAAGATTTCCTATGATATAAAGCCGGGTTTATTACAAATGCAAAACACATTACTGGACAGTAGTTGTAATAACACGTGTCATAAAAGCCATCCTCTATCTCTTTTTCACACAAATGAAATTCAACAGCCATACCGACAAATTATTTTGCATAAAAGTATGCGACAAGTTTTGAAACCGTAACGCTTATCATTTTAAAGACTAACAACTAAAACAATACGAAGAATGTGTTGTAATTTCTTTTTTAAAAATTTCCCAAAAATAAAACATTGAATATGATACGATAAGATTGTTTGTTTGTTTGCGTGTATATATGAAATGTTTAAGAAGTGTTTTGTATAGAAAACTTCCACCCCTATATTTTATCATTATATTTTATGTACATTTGAAATATGGCGAAATTGATATTAGTTTTTCTAACAATATGCAAATAAATTACGAAATATACATAAAATCGTGTTCAGGGACCGTCCTCATTTCCTACCACATTTCGATCTTATAAATAATCGCTTATCTACAGGCGAAATTAGAATACTTGACAAATAAAAACGGAATCTGTTTCCTGATCAAAGCAATTTAAGTCGAATTGTAGTTATTTTTTACCGGTTTCGAGCAAAAATTCTCCAATTTTCGTTAACCGTAGTTTTTCTTTTTATTTCCTATTAACATGTGTAGAATTCTCAATTTTTTGAGAAATTCTTTCTCATAAATCTCGCATTCAAATTTCATCCGAATTCTCAAATTCTTTGACAATTTTTCATGATTTGAACCATTTTTGGAAATATTTAATTTATCTATCGAAATTTTCTTTGTTTTTCGATGATTGTATTCGATTTTTGTTTTTATTAATTATTTTCCTCCAGAATTTTCTTATTGTAACAAAATTTTCTCTCTTACCACTTTGTCAAAAATCCACCTTCGATAAATTATTCAGACTTTTAGTTAAAATTCACTTTCGATTAACTTAGATGTTTTAAAATAACTCTATAGAATTGAAAATTTTGTATGGGAGCAAAATTTTGTCCTGATTAAAAATTTATGGATTAATTCTAAAAACTTCCAACTAAACACTTAAATTTTCACAAAGCAGTCAATTTGTCAGTTGAATCTCAACATTTTAGAGTCGCTCAATTCTCAAACGTTTCCCCATAAAACTTCGATAACAACAATCAAACTTTAATTCCAATTTTATTCGATACTTAATCCTCTAGTAAAGTAACAGAGAAATCAATGTTCTCTTTTGAATTCAACGACAAGTAATTTCACAAAATTACTCATTCATTATCGCGTGCCAAACTCGTATACGAAGTTTTCGTT
>JAZBGZ010000501.1:11055-21824 GCA_037414795.1 Stenodera caucasica | reverse complement strand
TCTGAAATTTCAGCAACAATACTTGATGAATTTTGGTTATCTTCCATCAACACCAGATGGCGAGTTTGCTCTACGTACAGAGAACTCTATACATGATGCAATCAAAGATATGCAACAGTTCGCTGGAATCCCCGCTACGGGGCGCTTAGATCAAAAAACAACAAAATTATTGAGTAGACCACGTTGCGGATTACCGGATAAAGATCCATTTAATTTCGATACGAAACGAGGATGGCTAAGACGAAAACGGTATGCTGTACATGGACCGAAATGGCCTTACACGAATTTAACATGGAGGTAAATAATATTAGACTAATAAAATCGAAAATTTTCAATATTATTCAATTTTAATAGAAAATTAAAATAGGAAAAAAATCAAATAACGACAAGAAATTGAATTTTAATCGGATTAGAAACGAGCAAGAAGCGAGTCGAGCTTGTTAATAAACTGGTGATGATGTTTAATTCAATAAAAACGATTACTGACGGCTGATGAGACGTATGTCCATCCCGCCAGATTGTTTCATAATAAAAACTAAAACTAACGCCATCTATCATTATCAATAACAATAATTGTAATAAAGTCTTGATAGTTGATAATCGAATTTATTTATTTTGATAGAAATCAATCAGTAGCGTAACTTGAAGAAATTGTGGCACACCACTGAATTAATATAGCCCTTTTATAGATTGATTGAAACTTGTCATTTCTACTACAAGAACCATAGTTAAGTGCCTTGTGGTTTCATGTAAAGTGCTTTGGTTACAATCTTACCCTTATTTCCACACCCCCTTTATCAGACTATCAATTAATATAGACATAGTCCAGATTTTTCCCGAAATAATAGACAGTTGAAAAAACAAAGAATTAATTTAAATACGTCGACCAAATGTTACGCCATATGGGAAATTGATTTTTTTTTTTGGTTTTTATCGAATACTTAGTTAACAATTAATATCGATGAATTATTATTATAACTATTATTATTATTTTAATAAATTTTCTGTCGAAAATTTCAAGTATTCTATTCAAGTTGTACGACGTGACGTCACTATACAGACCATCAAACAACAGAACAACACACGGCACAAAACATAGAGTGCTTTGAGAGATGAGAAGACACTTCTCATCACCGAAAAGCCTACTTGAGTGTTAAGTGGTCCTTTCTCTCTCTGTCATATCTGACTATCTCTTTTTATTCTATACTACATCCTTATCAGCCCTTAGTTACAGATCTGTAATCAACCCTTTTCTAATCCTTCAACTATACAATATATTGCTGCAACAACTCAATCTTAACAAATTCACAATAATTGAGATTTAAGAATATCAAAATTAATGTAAAAACCGGCTACAGAATAATCCAAATGCTAAAATTGTGATATATTTTGAGTAATAGTCACTAATCGAGCTAATCAAGAGTCGTGATGTAAACGCATTCAAGTTGACTTGACGTTTATTGATAATTATGAATAAATAATGAAACACCCCACAATTTTTTTTTTTGTGTTTTTTTTTTTTCGATAATAATGGCCCTTATAATAAACTTGAAATGTATAAAGCAATTGACATTTAAACGGGAAATATCAAAGTTATGATAAATAGTTGAAGGGCAAACGGTAATAGAAATCCCAGCGGTGTCAGAATTTCTTTCAAACTAAATTGAACAACAACAACAACAAATAAATATTGGTGGGGAAAATTATTATGAGAAAAGTTGGAAAATAATAATTTCGCCCAAATCCATCTTCTGTCGTATTATGAGAATGAACAATGAAGGAATTTTTTTTTTTTTTAGAGAGGTTGAAGGGGAAAAAATCAACGTGATCAATTCAACACCACACAGTCTCTCTTTCAATTAATATTCACCCCTTCTAGTTTTCAACGAAAATCTCTCTCACATATACTTGACTTATTCTATTCATTTCTACTTTTCCAGTCTGGAGGAAATTCCCAATTAATCTTCAAAATAAACGAATCTCCTTCTCAAACTAAAATTTTCAATTTTTATCCCAATAATAAAATAATAATCGATAATTACACTTAATTTGAGTCAACTATTCATTGAAAATGCTATCAATCGAATTATCATCAATGATAATATGATCTCTTCACTCCTGTCACCTGGTCATGACAAATAACACGCCAATCAATCGTAAAATTTTAATTAAAATTCATCGTACAATACACAAATACTTGAAATTTTCTATACCTATAATACGAACACATATGAATTATCAATGTGTTTGTGTAATTATGTGAGTGTATTTGTGGATAATACTTTAAGTCTTTGACAATGTCACAAACTTGACCACTCTAAAATTTTATCATTCAATATCTGACATTCGATGCTATTCTATATGAGAATTATCTCAATCTGAATCTCCATTTTCGATTGAAAAATCGACACTGGCCGAAGTTTGCCGACTATGAAACGACCAACGATCCTAGAGTCATTTGTTATGATTCATTCTGGTAGTGAATTAAATTAATATCCACATGATCATTTTTTTTTGAGTCTAATCAAATTTTGAGTAACCATAGTTTAATCTATTTCATTGCTTTTAGTGAAAATGAATGAACTAATTAACTTAATTTTCGAAATAAATTATGTTCAAAATAATGACTCATCAATTTCGATAGACGTATAATTGGAGATCCGTCTCGAGATTATCTTTCGCATGGAATATTCCAAATAATCATCAATAGTGCTTCACTTCCAATTATTTTTTATTATTGTTGAAATTAAATTTTTGATTCTCTCTTCCTCTTGCTTTTCTCTTTTTTCTTGTCGTCTCTTAAGATTTTCATTAAAAGTGAACATATACATATGCCGAACGGGAATTGATATGATTGAATTATGATGGAAATAATTGGGGAAAAGTTACTAAGTGCATCTTAATAGGATTATAATGATAAAATATATAGAATATAATGGAACTCTTATTAGAACAAAGTCCAAGAGACAGACGATCGTCGTTGATAAATGAATCTAATTTCATTACATTTGAATAAAGATATTTTCAAAATCAAAGCAAAAAAAAAAACTCAAACACACAGTATATCGATATGATAAGAATTTAGTATTTAAATTTCGAGTGTCATTGATATACTTCCCTTATTAACGCCTACTTTTTATTTTCGAATTTGTAAAAAAAAATTTCGGAATTATTTAAATTTCATTTGAATATTTTGCGAATTGACGATTCAATTTCAATGAGATTACAACGGTCCGTTTTGGAAATCTATTGAATATTTTATGAAATAATCAATAAAATATAAATCATGGCGCATCCACCATTCTCGCATTAAAAATATCGTCAAGGAAAATTAGCACCAAGAGGGGGAAAATTCTAGACCCATACAAATACTCTCCATTGAGGTTTCCTTATTTTATAACCTCAAAGAATTTGAATGGCGTATCCACCATATTTTCTATCTGGACAATCAATCGGAGATAAATTCGGATGGAGATTTGGATTTCTTCAGAATATGTCTGTTTCAATTGAAAAACACTTGTTCGATAATATGAAATAGGGGCGTTTTACTTCAATGTATTAAATGTCCCACTAAATTTTTGATAGTCCTTTTCAAAATAAAAAAAAAAAAAAAATCTATGATCCGTATCTATCTCTATTTCTCTCTATTTATCCCGACTTCATCTCAATGATGATGGATAGACGGAAGTTATGAAATATGGAGGACGCGCGCGCATTTCTCACAACACATATACAGTTTCCTGAGCTTATAAAAGCATGTCGAATGTGAAAAGCACCGCCAGTTTAGAGTTTGATAACAAATTAGACAACATTTAAATCCAGTAATAAAAGTGTTTATTTCAAATTTAGAAAACAAAACAAAACAAAAAAAAAACAATGATTATTTTCAAAATGAACGGTACGTGATTTTTCTGTTATTTTACTCATTAATTTTGTTGCAATTATCTAGAAAATTCATTTATTTATTAATTTAAATTCGAAACTTGTAACTCGATTTCATAAAATTGATGTGAATCCACCCCTAACTGTCTTCGCACCAATCACCATTTATTTCCAATCAATTTATTTAAGGAACGAATTGGAAAATACGTCTAGGAGGAGTTCTTCCTCCTCCTGCAGGAAATTTCGATAGAATCGAATCTTGTTTCAAGATTGAATTATTTGAAAAAAATTCCAATAATAAATTGATAATTTTAATGAACTTCAATTTGGTACCGATTAACAGTTGGCGTCATCATTCTCTCTTCAGCACAATACCCGCTTGATTATCAACAACAAGAGCAATAAGTTGAAAAGAGAGAGAAATAGAGAGTAACTTCAATAATTTCTAATTGACGATAAACAGATGAATATTGTCCAGACCCGCATCATATCAAATTCTCCCTCTCTCTCTCTCTCTCTCTCACTATAATTATTTTCTAATTTATAAATTTTAATTTATTTTTTTTGTTCATAATATTGAGTATCCATCCCGGTGACTCACTCAACCTGGGTGTGATGTGTCTCTAATACCATCACAACCTCCTTGAGTGAGCGACCGGGTGGATGTGATCATCACCAATCACAAGAAACGTCAAATCAATGTGAACACAGCTTAATCTCAACAAATACAATACGACTCACTTCTTGTTTGCATCATCAATTAAACGAATTTAAATTGCTAATTGATCTTGGTCTTTTATTTTCGGTCGTTTGTTAATTCGTTAATTAATTTTAATTTTTCCAGTTTGCGAAGCAAGAATTTACAAGGCTTGGATAGTTATGAGGTCCGGTATGTTATATCGAAGGCATTCGCAGTATGGTCAAGACATTCGAAATTGACATTTACAGAAGTTGATAGCGATAGAGCCGATATTCTCATCTATTTCTATAGGTCAGTTTAATATTTCTATCTTTCTCTTGATTGTATATCCATAATCCATATACATATTTTTATTTATTTTACATACAAATATACATGTGTTTTAATAATGATGATGATGATGATGATGATGATGATAATCATATTGAATTGGCTTCATTAAAGTTAAATTGATCAAAATCAAGTTGACGATGAATTTTCATTTGTTTGTTACAAATTTATGTTTTATAGAACCATCAAGTTCATTAATTCATATGTATTGTTAATTGTATACACGACGTCCCATCGAGATACTTTCTACAGTGGATAAAATACAGCTGAATCGTCTATCATTCAATTGCTTTGATTTCATACCAATATAATTGAGTGGAGGTTTTTGGACTTACAATAAGGAAATATGTCTAGATAATTGGGAACTATGTGAAATCAAAGTCGAATTTTGACAATTTTGTTCGATTAACAAACAAACGAGATATAGAAGAGACATTTCGGCTGGGACGTGCTGTATAAGTGCGCTTGAAATAAATCATGCACTCAACCCGATTAATAATGACGTGTAAACGTTGTGATCGACTTTCTGTATTGATTGAAGGACGTTGATTTGATTTGTCTGCCATTTCATTTAATCAATCCAATTCTAATTCCAATCGTGATGTAAACGAACTTATCAATTATTTAAATATTAAATATTAAATTATAATAATAGCCTTATAGTTTTGTTCTATTCGATTTATTTCAACTTAAAAATCAATTTTTCTCCTAGAAAACTAATAAAACTCTCTTATCTCGATAAAAATGTGGTTTATTACAATAATTTTACAAAAAAAAGTTGTGCTGTCGAACTATTGCCTCCTGTGAGGATTGAACTCACGACCCCTGGTTTACAAGACCAGTGCTCTGCCACTGAGCTAAAGAGGCTTACACAATAATCTTCGTAGAGTCACAATCAAAAATTAAATGATAAAAATTATTCTCTTTTATAACAACAAAAACGTATCTCGTTGATTAATTCATACTAATCAAAACAGAAAATATTCCATTTTGACTATTATTTCGAGAATATACATATGAATTTGGTTTTGTTTTTGCAGTCGCGAGCATGGCGACAAGTTCCCCTTTGATGGAAAAGGGGTAATTTTGGCACACGCCTTTTTCCCGAACGACGAAGGACGCAGTATTGATGTCCATTTTGATGCTGATGAAACTTGGACTACAGATCCAAAAAGTGATGAAGGTAATTTTTTTCGAATAAAAATTTATCATTCAAAACTTTTGAAGTGGGTGGAGATAAAATTATAAAGGACAAATTTAATGTTCGGGGAGGCAGAAAAAAACAACCATATCCGGTGTTATCTCCAAGTCTGTTTATCATTTTAACAATGGTTTTTCCGGTGTTGCAGGTACAAATTTATTTAATGTAGCCGCCCATGAGTTCGGTCATTCGTTGGGCCTTCAACATTCTTCTGTGGATGGGGCTTTGATGTATCCATGGTATAAAGAGATGGAAAATGGGTTTGATTATGAATTACCGGATGATGATCGTCATGCGATTCAATATCTTTATGGTAATTACCAACATAATCAACCAATGATTCAATATTGATAATTTTTGTGAAATTATAGGATCGAGGGAGGCTAAGCTATGGGCGCCATATTATCCAGCGAATAGACCAACAACAACAACAACAACTACAACAACAACTACTACTACTACTACACCAAGAACACACACAACTAGACCTAGATATCCTTATAATCCCCACAATCCTTATAATCCGCATTATTATCCTTATTATCCACATAAACCGAAACAGGATCCTTATAGACCACAAGATCCAAGAAAACCGATGCATCCGGATAAAAAACATCAATATCCAAAAGTGCATCTTCCTTATCCTACGCGGCCTCCACCACTGCAACCAACACCCTCACATCATCATGGTAATCGGAACCCAACTTTTCCACCATCAAATCCGGATAAATACCCAGACAGGCGACATTACCACAACAATAATAATAATAATAATAATGATAATAACGGTAATAATAGCGATAAAGAGTTTGGTGGTAAAAAAGCTCCAGATACTTGCGACACAAGCTACGATTCGATTGCGGTAATCCGTCGTGAAGTTTTCATATTTAAAGATGAATATTTTTGGCGTATCGGTGGCGAAAATGATAAACTATTGCCAGGCTATCCAGCGAAGATTATCCGTTTATGGCATGGTTTACCATCGAATTTGACCCATGTGGATGCCGTTTATGAACGTCCTGATAACAAAATTGTATTCTTCATTGATGATCATTACTATTTATTTACTGGTAATCGTTTGGATTATGGTTATCCGAAACAATTGACCCATTTGGGCTTGCCGCCGACTTTGAAAAAAATCGATGGTGCCATGGTATGGGGCCATAATGGTAAAACGTATTTCTATAGTGGTTCGGTTTATTGGCGATTCGATGAAGATGCTGGTACAGTTGAGTTGGATTATCCTAGAGATATGTCGATGTGGAAAGGTGTTGGGACCGATATTGATGCAGTTTTCCAATGGAAAGATGGTAATCTTCATAATTTCCTCTATTGTACCATCAAAATTGATAATAATCGGGAATTGATTTCAGGTAAAACGTATTTCTTCAAAGATAAAGGATTTTGGAAATTCAACGATCTCCACATGCGTGTAGAATATGAACAACAAAAACCATCAGCCCCATTTTGGATGGGTTGTTCTAGTAATTTGGAAGGTGGTAATGATATTGGTGAAAAATTACCATATAAAGAATATCCATTATTGACAACACAATCATCATCATCATCGTCATTTTTAATCAACAATTTAGTTTTATTAGGTTTTCTAATGATATCGTCAGCATTTACGATAATTTAATTTAGGGGAAGAACACAAACAGAAAATTTATTGTCAATTTTTTTTCTTGTTTGCGAAATACTCAAAAATCACTGCAAGACTGAATGGAGACGATAGAAATAACAAAAGATAAAAAAAAAACTTGCAGATAGATGGACAATAATTAAATATTCAGAATGACCAACATTTTTTTGTGATAAGAAAAAAGAGAATATGTAATTAATAGTTTCTTTTTTTATCTTTTTTTTTTATAAACAATGATTATCATTGTTTAATTATTATTATGATTATTATTATTAGTTGATTGCTGTGATATATCTATCTTTATTTTAATTCGAGACAGAATTATGGAAAATTAACGGCAATATTGTTATTTATTTTGGAAATTCTAACTTTAAGTTAGATTATTGATGGATGCCGTAAAGCTTTTTATTTCAATCCTTTTTTTAATATATAATTATTTACTAATAATTATCAATATATTATACCTATTATTTAGTAAATTTAATTATAAATATTGATATCTTTTTGTATATTTCTAGTAAATTATGTAATCTTTGTTGCAATATTTATTTTAAAAAAGATAAAAATTGTTTAAATTGTCAAATTAATCCTCGAAAACAACTTAACTTGAGAATGACTTCAATCTGCAGGTTTATTATTCATGGAAAATCAAATTAACACGTTTGTCAATTTTGAGATTTTTTTCTCAAAAATTTCCAAAACATCGGTCAATTTACTGATGGTTCAATTTTGGGTCGGCTCAGCAAGGAATCTACGAAAGGTAATTGAAAGTTTGATTGATTTTAGTAATTTTGATATGTTTGTAACAAGAATTTGTTCCAAGATTGACGACAGTCAACAATTATAAAACTGCCAGATTAATTATTGGTATAAAATATTGAAAAAAAAATACAAATTTTATCCTAACTAATGACATAAATATGTATATAGATAACTAACAATATAAAATACAGTCCGTCCTATTATCAAAATTGATTGCTAATTTTTTAATGAAGGATACAAACAAAAAATGGCCAAATTATTCGATAATCAACAATACAAATCAATTGTTATTACTAGAAAAGGAGCATCCACACTTCACAAATTAACATCAATTCTTATTAACGTTGGGTTAAAACTACTAGTGCGGAAGATCTCGCTTCTTGAATAATCAACCATTTGAACTATATTTACAAGTATTTTGCATATATGTATGAATGTAAAAAATTTAGCTTGAACACATGAAATTATTATTATGGATTTTTTCAAAAATTATCAAATTTATGTAGAAATTTTCGATTTTTTGTGGGGAAAATTGTAAATTAATAATTGTAAGGCCCATATGCTGATCCTGTTGTATAATATGGTCCGGCATAAGCTTGTGGAGCCGGTACTGGATATCCGGCATAGGCGTACTGTTGTTTTTGAGGGTACACTGTAAAAAATGCATTTAAATTAATAAATTAATTGGGGGAAAAATCAAAATAATTGGGGAGATTTCCAAAATTTGATAATATGTATGTTTATATTACAATGTTTTTGAATTAGTTTTTTTTTTAATAGAGTTTGATTTTGATTTAACATCAAAAAATGATGACATGTCAAAGCTGAAGCTTAAGCAACCATAGATAGATCGATAGTGTTTTGTTATTTGTATTATCAACAAAAAATCAATTTTGATAGAGTTTACAAAATTCCACAAAAAAATACAGGCGAATCTAGATTGCCTGGCCAAACTTCAGGAGAATATTGAATCCAACCAAACTTTGAAAAAAGTGTCTGGTTATTTGAAGAATTACAATAATTTCAAAATTGATCAAAATTCTATAATCTGATTGGTTCAATTTTGAATCCATTGTAACTTCTCAAATAAGTACTTCCGATAAAGGAAACTTTTCTCACTGTTTGAAAGGATACATTACAGTCCTGGAATGTGGTCATACAATCGATGTATGTACATCCTGAATTCATATATATGAAGATAGAGAAAAGACTGATAGATTAGTTAGTGAAAAACACCCCCCTAAATCCGGAAAGTTACCAGGCATTAAGTACTGCATGTTGATAGCTTCTTCGCGTTCCCGTTCGCCTCTAAGACAAATGGCGGCTCCAGAAAACAATATGGCAGCTACCAATGACCATCCCACCCCAACCCAGGCTACCATATAACTCCAATCATAGTTGATACGGGTATTATCACGTAGTACCTATGAATGAAATTTTTCGATATAATAAATTCATATTTATAAACAAACCTGGCATTATATATTGAACGTTGTTCAATTGTTCTTTCTCTTTTTCACCATTCAAACAACATGAACCAAAGAAAAATAATAATGATGCTGCCAATGTTGTAAATACACCCAACCAACATAAGACGAAACTCCAATCGTACATTATTTCGCTGTTTTCTTGAAGTATCTAAATTTTTCATTTAGGGAAATTTATTATTATATCAATTTTTTTTCTCCAATAAACAAACTAATCTTTCTAGATTGTGAATGTAATCTGATTAGAAATTGATGATTAGAACAGGTGGTTCTCAAACTTTTTCCACAGTTATAGTTTACGATTTACAGGTCGCTGATCTTTCTCCATCACACCCACAATAGCACATTTATGGCTGGAGATAAGGATTTTTATTTAAATTGAAATAAACAGGAAATAACAGAAGAAATTCAATCAAAATCACTTAAGCTAGTTGATTAAGCAATTTTCTAAGGATTTCCTCATTTCCCTATGAAAATCTAAAAAGAGGAAATTCTCGAGGAAGTCACGAAAATTCAAATTCTAAATTATTAAGGGGACCTGCAGAGGAATAACTATAACTAATTAATATAATACTATAATATAATTAATAAAAGTCTTTTCGCTATTAATTTTGAACTCGAAAAAAAAGAATTTTCAGATTGATCACTGATCTAGACAAAAAGTAGAATGTAGAGTTTGAGAACCACTCGTTTTGTTTATCAACTTACATTGCTCCATTGTTGATAAAATTCCTCGCCGACGACTTTTTCTTTTTCATAATATTC